>WIPJ01000450.1:831419-850297 GCA_018155075.1 Cassiopea andromeda
ATATATATATATATATATATATATATGTATGTATATATATAATGCTGTATATGTATAATATATTCGATGCTATTAAATTAGAATAACTAAACTTTTAACTGTGTCCTAGTTATGTTGTTAGAAACTAAAAATTGTATTTTACTATTTTAAGCTGTGCAGCAACATTTAAGAACTTGTATGTAACGCCCAAAGGCACAATCGAAGATGGTGGCAATGGATTCTTACAGGTAATTGTCTACTTTCTCACATTTTCTAATTTTCATTTTATTTTCATTTTATTTCTTTCTTCTATTTTGTTGCGCTACCAGTTTTGGTCTTGATAAAGAAATTACTTTTGGGCCATAAATAAAGTTTAATAAGCAAACTCGAGATGTGGAACACAAGTAGATTGTGTGACATCCAGAGCTCATTAATCTACTCAAGCGGTATTTTAATCAAAATCTGTATCGGACCATCTGTTGAACTCAATATTTTCTGCAGGCACATTTGACCTCTGATCTGCGCTCACAAGTAATTTTAATGAGGCATGGTGAGCCCCTTCTATATTCTAAACATATTAGTGTCAATGTCTTCATTCCAAGCCCTCAATTTTGAACAAATCCAAATTGGAATTTGAATATCTTTATTAACATTTGATGCGCACTTTGATCAACAAGATATTTTGCTCCTTCCATCTTATTCTTTATTCTTTAATAATTAAATTCAACCAAATCTGTCGTATTTAATAAATGACATTGACTGCAATACTAATGCCATATTTAGTCAAGTCATACACCTTATTTTACATGTGTAGAATATAGCAATTGAGTACTACACATGCAAAATACTATGTTGTATGATTGCCTATGTACGATTTGTATTGTATATGTGAAATTAAGTCAGTGGGGCTATAATATCGTCAATCGTAAGTACTGTCTCTATAATGTCCTGTTGTTGTCGTGTGTACATCCGTATCCTATAGTTATGATCTTAGTTAAGTGTAGTAGAATTGGAAGAATCATTTTAGCTGAAAATCAGAGCTGAAACAATAAGGACATGTTTCCCTCAGTTGAACTCTGCGTTACAATACGCAATTTAGCTTAGGCCCATCTCATTCTTCACAGTTGGTATAATAGGTAATTTTTCGGACATTCGTAAAATAATCAAATTTGGACAAGCCCTGCACCTAGCTTACTGTGTTCTTATGTTGTGATATGATACTGTGCGATATGATATGAAAGGATTCGATATGATCTGTTTCATGCCATAGCTTACAGTTTGGTTTCATGAAAGTTCAATCTTGTTATGCCACAGCAAAGCTTGGCTTTTTCTTTACGAACTTGCGATTAACTGCTTCTTATGGGAAAATAAGGCTTTCCTATTCATTTCATGTCTGGAGACATGTGTGATCGCACAGCACGAGAAATTGTCACCCACCCGTGTCAACATCACTGTCAACCGTGCAATCGCTCATGCCAAAAAGGTATAGGATCTTTTGTTATAGGTTGTTTGACTGTCGCTTTTTGCTCTTATACCACTGCTTTATCCTGCTTTTTCCTAAAAGCGACATTTGACATAAACTATGTATTTCGAATACACAAGTATTAGATCGCATTTGCAAATCCAATAAGTAAGAGCAATCGCGCGTGCAGACAAGGGCGCACGTACGAATTGACACTCTTGCGTCATTTTGTCCGGAGCATGGACTGCCTATTGTGTATTGTTTGCGGAGATGAATGTTGTCTTCCTTCCAGACTTACAGCATCTTCATCTTCTGTTTAGGTTGATTTTGCCAACAGACTTGTCGGTGGAGGAGTAATTGGTGAGGTAATGTCTGCTGTCAATCCTTCCATACTATATAGACCATTGATTTGAGTAATCCTCTCATAGTAGTTTATTTTGATAGTTATGAATTAAACAGGCTTTTGCATGTCTTTGATCTCCTTGAAAAGTGCTGGAATTTGAAATGTCTTTTCAAGGGCACTTGAAACTCCTTGAAAAAAGAATTTTTCCTTGAAAATTGGTCAAACTCCTTGATATTTGTGAATTTTACTGTTTGCTTCGTTCACAGCAATAGAAAGTGCAAAAAATGTTTAAAATAAATGTCCAAAACAGTTTAAAGGAGATCGTACCCTTAAATTTGAGATATGCCAAGAAATGTCTCGTTCTAGGTATTTTTGGCTACGTGTGTATTCAAGTATGCGCTGCGAATGTGTCAATCGTCATTTTGGATTTCGCCTTGAAAATTTTTATTTTCATCCTTGAATAATCTTTGAAAACTCCTTGAATTTGATTATCAAAATCCTCCACGAACCCTTATTAAACTAGTTATGATACTATATATCATGGTATCACGATATTTGATTTTTTTTCTAAAGGGCTGCGTGCAAGAAGAGATCCGTTTCCTGATTTGTCCTGAACTGATACTATCTAGACTGTTTGTAGAGAGACTGGACCCAAATGAAACTCTGCTAGTAACTGGTAAGTACATCTGTGACTTGCACTGCACATCTTTTTTATAGGGAAAAGGTTTATAAGAATATGAGGTTCAAATGGCCAAAATCTTGGGTGAATCTTAAGAAAATTACAAGGCTCAACTTCCAAAGTAAAATGTTTTTGTTCGCTTGAAATCGATATTACGTCATTATTGCATTCACAAATTCGAGTATACATGATAAACAAAGGAGATGTAACCCATTTTGGCCAGTTTATTTCAGTAAAAGTTAAGAAAAAGTTAAGAAAATCTCAGGCTCAATTACAGTAGAAGTTAAGAAAATTGAGGGTCAGGAAAATGATTTTTTTCTTATAAACAATGAACGTTTATGTGGTTCACGTTCTAAAGTGATGGATTATGTTCGTTTTTGTTCATGATCTGTTGCGAACTCATTTCTAAGTTAATTTTTTTATAGGACAAGATTTTTGCTCTCAGACTTGATGTTTTAAAAAGTTTTTAAATTTGGCCGTGTATACCTCTTAAATGTTTCTTTGAATTCTTGAAACTTCCCTTGACAACATTAACCCAGATTGGGTTATCGTGGAGTGAAAACCGAAACTGAGGCAGTGTGAAACATGCGCACATAAAATCACTTCGCAAATGGATGTTGTTTGTGTTTTGTTGTTGTTGCTTTGATCGAAATTGTAATAAAGAAACAATTTTTTGTCAACCTTGAAACTCAGCCTTCTGTTCAGTCCATGCCCGGAGACACGCAAATATTAAGAAACATCCAGGCTGAAGCCAGAGAGTTCGCTTCTTATATAAAAACTGTAATTACAATGCATGTTCTTCTTCTGCAGGTGTGGAACGTTTCAGTAGTTACAGCGGGTATGCACAGACGTATAAGTTTCAAAAGGATTATATTGACTTGACTCCAAGGTTCGTATCACTACGTAAGGGATCATTGATTTAGCACGTACGCATGAGGGGGGAGAGGAGGGCCGAGCAAAAGCGTGCGCCATGCGTATAAGGGGAGGAAGCTTGACACATCTAAGTACGTACGCAAAAAAGTCCCTTTTTGCACATATTTTGTGATTTTCTTTTGTAAGGTTCTTTTTTGTCTTTGGCGTCGACTCTCATTATTGTTTTTGAAAACATTTGCTATAGTTGTTTTCTCATCTCTCAAATGTTTCAGTCGTTTTCTCTAGGCAATTATTGATTGGATATTTAAAAATATTTCCGTTAGAAATGGGGGAAGGGGCTGTATGGGAAAGAGTACGTACACTATGAGGGGGGTCGTAGCAAGCTTCCGTGTGCGTACGATTGGAGGAGGGGGGGTCAAATGTTTTTCATTTTGGTGCGTACGTACTAATAAAATGACCTTGATCTCATGCCATGTACCTTTACTTTTTATTTACTTCATTGCAGCATGGTCCTCAATTTTCTTGGATGATTAATCAGTTGTTTGCTTGCCTTCTCACGTAGCTTATTATAATTGATTGTGCGAGCAACTGATTTGCTAATGAAAGCATTTAACTGCTTAGCTGATTGAGCGCACAGTTGATTCATTGATTGATGGATTGACTTATTGATTGATTGATTCAGTTGGTGATTAGCCACCTTATTACATGAAATGTTTGGTATGCAGTTAATAATGTCATTTTGGTTTCGATTACGTTGTAAATGGTCCATTAATTTTAGCACTCTGTTAATTTTTGTGACGTTAATTTGAACACGCTTTGAGAAATATCTATAACCTCCGTAACCGGAACCATGCATCTTTCTTTTACCTAAATGTTTTCTCTCACAATAAACCTTACAGTTGCTGAGGTATATGCCTTCTGATCCAATTAATCATATTTACCTTAGAGTTAATTATCGTTAACTCAGCTATCTCAACGAAGTGGCTCATAACATGGTTTGCATGAAATGCAAGATCATTTCTAGAGTATTTTCTGGCCAAATATGGAGGAAAACTTCACATTGATTAACGTCATATAGGCCATGTGACGTTGATTAATGTCAATTAAAATACATTTTCAGTTGAATTACGTTAATCAATGGCGCCAAATATGCAATTTTTGAAAAAATTACGTTAATTAATGACCCCTTAATTTCAGCCACGTCAGTTACTGTATACCATAGATTTGAAATAGTAAGGTAATTGACTGATTGACGGTCAGATCTAAGGTTGCATTTATATGATTCACTAATTTGTTGATTGGTGGAGTGATTTTCTGATTGTGGGTGCATTGATTAGTTGATTGACAGATTAAGTTACTTGTGAATCGATATCACTGGATGGTTCTTTAGTAAAGTTGTTTATTGATTTTCCATTGATTGCCTCATCATTTATTTGAGTGATTCTCTTTTTTAGAGACAGATGGGGTCGTCGTTTCACAGAATTGGTTGCCATGGATGCACACGTGTTTCACATATATGCCGACCAATTTTCGCCAGCCATGCTCAAAAGAGAGCTTAACAAGGCAACTCTTTTTATTTTAATTCCTAGTGTTGAAGTAGCGTGGATATTTCATTTAAGTAAATTCCAAACTTCATCCAGCGAAATGCTCTGTTAAATTCACGGTTTTCGTATTACAAACAAATTTCCAATTTTGTGCAAATCTTTCCTTTACACACAGCTTTGGCTTCATTTTTTGACATAGTATCATCATGGTCAGAGTTGCCAAATTGGCTTTTTCTATGCCAAATTCCGGAAATTGGCTTTTTCAGAACACGTTTGGCTTTGAAAAATGGAATTTGGCCTAATTTGGTTTTTTCTGGAAAATTCCTCAAAACGAATAAAATGAATGGGAAAATCCTATAATAATAATACCTAAAGTATGTTACAATTATGGATTTAAAGCAGCAGTGGCAAGTAGCTGCAAATATACTCAATAGTGGAAGTACAAGCAACTTCTATATCCATTGTCAAATTGAGCAATGATGAAATGCCTTTTTATATCTTGATATGTAATATGACATCATACATCACCTCGTTTTCAGCTCTTCAACCTCATTTTCGTGTTGGGCTTAATTTGGCTTTATCGTTTTACCCCTTTGACTTAGTGGGTTTTTCAGGATCTGGCAACCTTGATCGTGGTATAAATATTCGCAAGGGATTTGTTAAACCGATAGCAATTTGTTTGGTGCAATACCTTTATTAGAAAAATTTCAAACCGGCAAGTCCACCTCATTAATATTCACATTTTTTCTAGGCCAACTGTGCATTTGCTTCTTCAATAGGTCCCGATTGTCTTCCAGCAATAGCAACAGGTTTGTATCTTAAGATCTCAATTTGATATCTAGTAGTTGATTTTGAGAACTCATTCATAGAGGAGTCGCTTCTTTATTCTGTCCTCGTGATTATTCTTATGCAATTTACCGACCACATTGTAGTTTTTCTGCCCGGGATACACAGCAGTAAAAAACCAGCTGTGCAATATTTTTGGCGTTGCTTCTTTGAAAAATACCAGACTTTTGCAAATGTGTTCATTTCATTTTACTTCATGCTTCATATTCCATTTCATATTCCATTTCATATTCCATTTCATATTTCATTTCATATTCCATTTCATATTCCATTTCATATTTCATTTCATATGTTTATAGGTGGTAACCCTTCAGCAAGTGCTGTTTTTTTGAATTTCAAATCTTAGGTCCCGAATAAGTGGGGACTCGTATTGCATGTATGTTTGGAAGATTTCTAAAAGGAGATAAGCTGGGGCAAGTTCGGAATGGCCTGGGATTGGTAATTTGGTCAAAATGTTTTCCAACTTATCTGGGTAGAATACTCTACTAGAAAGTGCAGAGAATTTCGAATAATTTTTTATGTCTTGCTCCATATCTCTCATTCATTGTTGGAGCAACTCAATCTCAGTGCCGGTTTCTCCTAGAAAAACTGAAGATTTAATGCGTGGGGTTCCGAGTATGAGTGAGGACATTGAGATATTTGTGGAAGAAATATGCGGGGACACCTATTTGAGACATAAGAGTAAATGCAAGTGGATTTGAAATTTTTTTTTCATTCTTAGGGAACTGGGGCTGTGGTGCCTTTGGAGGAGACGCAAGGTTGAAAGGTTTGTTTATATATGAAAATCGTTCGTAAAGTAGATGATGTGGAGACTTTACGACTAAAAATGGTAATAGCATTTGAAAAATGAAGGAGTAGTCATTATTTCCTCCATCCATTAGTTATTTTGCTGATTCATCCATCCTTTTATATTTTGATTTCTCATTCATCAACTTATCTTTTCATTCTTTCAACTTTTCTTTTATTCTTTATTTCCCATTCTTTAGCACATTCTTTCATTTATTCTCTCGTAATTTTTATAATGTACATCATTTTTCTTAAGCTTTGATCCAGCTGATGGCTGCTGCTGTATCTTCTAGAGATATGGTCTACTTTACCTTTGGTGATGTCGTAAGAACATTTCTTTTCTCCATTTGCCAATGAAGTTCCTTATCTTTAGCAAATTAAATGACTTGTGCAGTGAATATAGAAACGTTTGAGCAAGTTATATGATTCCCAACTCGAGATTGGAGTCAACCACTTGGAGTTATTACCTCCAAGAAAAGTTGCTGCTGTGTTATGTTTGAAATGCTTGTAAATAATTTCGCATAAATATTTGTAAGAGGGATTCACCGAAGTCTCTTTCTTCTAGAAACTGAGCAGAGATCTGAGTGATTTTCATGCGTTTTTGCTGGAAAACAGAGTAACGGTACGAGAGTTGTGGACGCTTTTACAGAATTATGAAAAAGAACTGAAACAGAAGGACGACCATATTGAATTGTATCCCTATCTTAGAGCATGTTTCTCGCGCTCTATTCCTGACTCGAATCCGGAAGGAATTTTAGTCAGTGTTGATAACGATGGGAACGATGTCAACCATCGGACAGTGACTTTGACTTATGAAAATACAGAATCTGCAACAGATCAAGATAGCTACTCTGATAAAGAAGGTATTGAAAATGAACCACTTGGATGTGCTCCAGGAGAAGCCGGTTTGGATGCTTCTCCCGATTACAGGATTGACACACCATAGCCCTGATCGGGAACACTACACTGCCAGAGCTCAACTCTATGATAAATAACTTTATGAATGTTTTATCATCAAATAATTTTTCTATCATTGTATATTAGGATATCTACCAATACTGCTCAGCACAAATTCTGCGAATGCTGCTTTTCTGTGTAATGTTGATATTCAAGAATTCCTAAATGAGTATCAGTAAATAAACTGGAGTGCTGATGCTAGCTCAGGCAGCGTTTAAACGAGGCCGATTTCTATGGTTTATACGAGGCCGATTTAGGCATTACGTTCGCACGAGGCCGGTCAGTCAAGTTCACGACATGCACAGAGTACGAATGGTACCAAATCTATTGTAAACAAAGGTAGCGTCGTTCTTTCTTCCTCTCAATCAATCAAACGAATCACCAAGTGTTACAAACTGGCTTCTAAAAGGAGAAGAAATTAAAATGAATTATACTTTTTCACAAATCACAAAGCATGTTGAATACTTGTGGTAATGGATGTAATAGCGACCATATTTCTTAGCCTGTTCCATTTAAAACAAACATCAGAGTTAAAATTAACCTAAGTCTTGATTCATCCATGCTTTAATTTATCCAGTAAGGATCGAGAAACGTAGCGAGACTATCGGAGTGCGAACGCGCACTTCAAAAGTTCTGCCATTTACTATGGGCCTCTCAATCGTACATCGGCACCCTCTTTGTTGTACCGTGCAAATATTTGGCCGGCCATGTCCGTTTACAGGGGGGCGTTGACGGCCGCTCGAGTTTCAAAAAAGTACGCTTTCCTAAGTGGCCGAATATTTGCACGCCTAAGTGAACTAATTGCAAGTTTGTTAGCCGGCCCCGTGTGAACGCTACGCCTAAGGGACTAACTTTTTGACCGACCAAATATACGGCCGACACCTTGTAAACGATGCCTCAGCACCTTGCGTTTTATGGAGATTATCACTAAATAACTTTTGCCTTTCAATGTGTTACTGTGGAGGACCGTTGTGTTCTCCAGGTGTAAGGGCATTTTCATTTACTTTTCCATTCGGGGCATTTTTCAACATTGTCACAGCTAGACCACTGACCCAGTAAGACCTCCTCTGACCCAGCAAAATGGGCTTTTTAATATTCGTACTTGATGCTTAAGGAATCACAAGGCATTCAGACTTGAGTTTAGCCGCCAACGAGACGAAAACCCAGAAATCAAATTTGCTGAGATGCTATGTTTCCCTCTAGTTGCACGCTTTTCTATAAAATATCACACATTCTACCTGCAGCCCCGATGTTTCATTATTTTTTGGACCATTCAAAGGGTACGTACGTCCTGAAGGGGAAGGGGGTACCCAAAAGGCGTACGAAAACATATAAGGGGGAGGGGGCTCTTTAAAGTACGTGCGTACGCTCATGCAATTTTCGAACGGTAATTACTTGCGAAGCATCCTAAATGAAACTGTCTTTTGAGATTGTAAGCGCAAGATATTATTTTCATTGATTTTTATACAAACCTTTGATAACTTTTAGAGTTCTTGGGTATGTATCAAATTCTGCAAACTTTGAAATTACTGAGATAAACAACAGTAGCAAATGTCTAGGAGGGGGGTAATAATTTGAAAGTAGGTACACTCAGGGAGTTATGGGGTTATCGTCGGCTATTACGCGTAAGCTGCACTGAGCACCGCATAAATGATAGCATTTTGGAACAACGTAGCATAAAAACAACCGATCGACTGCTGAAATGCATTGATAGATGGAAACTGGCATTTTTCGGGCATGTTGTATGACGAGATGGGTTAGGGAAAGACTGAATAACTGGAATGTTGTATGGGAAATGTAAAAGAGGAAGACCGAAAACCTGATACAAAGACGACATAAAAGAGCTTACAAACTTAAACACGCTGCAAGTATAGTGGATGGCGCTTGATAGAAGAGAATGAAGACAGTTTATTATGTATGCCACGGCTAAACATTCCATTGATTTATCCGTATAATGATGGCACTCAGGGGGGTGTGGTACCTTGAAAATCTACGCGTACAAGGGGGAGGGTCCAAAAATCGATGAAATTGAGCGTATGTGCTTTTTGATTGGCTCTTTTTGTCAATAACGTTTCATAAATGCTTCTTAAATTCTTGATACTTACAATAATATCACCAACTCAGATTAGGCAACTGTGATGCAAGTAATAGAACGCGCAGGTTTTTTGAAGTGTTCAGTGAATGTTGCTTCTATATTGTTTCTTGTTTGGTCAAATTTTCTAGTAAAAAGTTGTTTTAAGTTAGCGTTCCAGCTTCAGCCTGCCTGTTTAATTATCTCTTGATGTTTACCTAATTTCAGCCTCTTGTGCCTTTTAGACATATTTCTGTTAAAAAGTACATTTGTCTTACTACCTTGTAAGTGTAAATTGGCTATTCGTTGGTCACAGATATCTAGATGTCTTTATACCTTTGTGTCTTTGTGAAAGACTATCTCTGCCGGAATCATATCTCATTTTGTATACCTGTTGTTTTGAGGCTATGTGCATGCTATTGTTTAGAAAGAGGATAAATACCTTAACACATGCTGGTGTGTTATTTTGGGTGATGTCTTTGGGTGATGCCTGTGTTTTCTAGGAAACTCTTTGAATTAAACATTATAAATAAATCCATAACGGTTATACCCTTCTGATGTCATAGAACGATTGGTGCTGATGCTACGGAGTTCTTTCCAATTAAGCCTATTTTCGAACGAAATATAGCATTTCTTGGAAATTTCACTTGTTTATAGTAATATATTTTTCAACGTCGTTCAAGAAAATTTACTTGAAATTGCACACAAGTACATGAACGACCAATTTTTGGTACGTATATCACTTTCTCGTAACATGGAAGCATTAGATTGTACTTATTGTTCTGCCTATTAACAGTATCGCGATATTTTACGTTGCAGTTTTGCATTTTTGATACTCTCTCGGCTGTAGTTTCATATTTATGTTAGGCCTGTCCTAATTAACGTCTACCACAAAATGACTTAAGACGCACTTTTTATTGTAGAAAAACTCAAATTTTGCTTGCTTGTTACTTCTATTACAAATAATCATACTCTCATAGCATACCTAAAGCAATGCTGTACAGTCCAATCCGTTCAGTTGTAACCCTGGATAAGTCGGGCGCCTGCTGAAAGTTATTTCTCATCAGCCTGTTTGGTCCCTTCGGCGAAAATACTCAAAAACGCTTTCAATTTTCAAATGTTTGAAGGTTTTGTTGAACTAAAGTGTTTTAAATTTTAGGTCAAAATTGAACATAGTTGCCATTATTTGTTAATATGGCCTATATGAATGTGATTGCTCGGTTGTCTCAGACGTTCGTTCGCTTGGACCTATCATCTTTAAGGCCACTTTTCTCAAACACCAGTTTTCGCATATGCCTTAAGCTTAGTAACAAAAAAGCAATTCCTGTAATCCTATATATCAATTTGAAACTTATTTCTTGGAAAGTGCAAGTATCTATTTGATATTTGACTTAGACTTCCAGACATTGAATACCATCACCCAAAACATTCTGGTAGAATTCTATTTCAGCAAAAGTTGCAAAATTTGTTTATTTTTGAGAAAAATAATTCCTCAATAGAAATTTCAAATAGATACTTGCACTCCGTAACTATATAGCTTTAAGTTGATGGTACATTTGCATGCCTGTTTGATAAGGGCATTCAGAGAAAGTGTAACTAAGCAATCTACTGTATTTTCCATTGTTTGATCATTACCATGGCAACCATGCGCCATTTTGGAAAATTTCTTCCAGATTTGAAAGTAAGGCATCGATATTGCCCTGCTTGCAAATTTTTAGCTTTCTAGCTATTACCATAGAGAAAATAGATTTTCGACTAGTCCCCCACCTTAAAACGAAGCAAAGGCGGAGGAGCAAAGCAATAAATGTTGTATCTATAGTACCAAAGCCGATCCAAAACCATTACGTATTCTAAGTCAAATACACAAAATTTCTAATCTTTAATCAGTGATGTGCCCAGACACCTTTGTGGGGGGGGGCGTCTTGACCAATTGACCAACTATTGTTACTAAAAAACAATATTGTTGCCAACTCTCTCTTCCAGCATGGCTGCCTTTTGACCAACTTTCTTGCAAATTTAAAAATAATGGGGGGCGATGCCTCCCACGCCCCCAATCGGCACGTCCCTGCCTTAAATGAAGCTTGAGCTTTGCGTTATTTTTGAATTATTCGTAAACTTATGATAGTTTGAAGAAAAAGAGTAATTTTTCTCGCGCCCTCCGTCCCCGTTAATAGCATTTTGTGCCGGTCTGCTTTTCTTGGGTGGTCTGTCAGAAAGCAAGCGCCCTGATGGGGAATTCTTGTATTTATAATAGTTATTCTCACTCGTTAGAATCATGCCTTCGTCCTCCTCCGGGCAAAAGCTCCAGATTATCCCGGTTGTTTTAAAAGGTTCGTATATTTAGACTCTAGTCGAATAGAAAACAAGAATTGTTCATCTCCAAAATAACTAATCAAAAACTTAAACTTAGCGTGCGTACATGAATCAAATTTACTACTGTCTCCAATAACACTGTTGAATGAATAAATTTCTCTCTTTTCTCTCGCTTTACGTTATTAAAGCTTGAATTGAATTTTAAGGATTTCTTTCACGCCCTTTCCCCAGCAACTTTTTGTCCCATCGTTGAGTTGGCTGGCGACGCCCTATTTTATTTTCCATAAGTATGACATAATGGCCCTGGATATGAATTTCTTAGAAATCGTTCTTTGTCCTGGGTTTTCCTCATATGACCCCCATACCTGTTTATTCATTATTGATGTGCACAAGTATACAAATGAATCTGTAAGTAGCACATTTTGTTGTAGCTCTAGGCTATTTTACATAAGCAAAGGCGTTTCCAGCAGTATTAACTTGAAACTTTTGATGTTATTTTGTTCAATGAGCGGCCAGTTGAGAGCCGGCATCATGAGTCTGTTGGGAAGACCGACGAACAACTGAGGTAAATTCTAAGATTTTGCTGCTAGCAATGAACATAATGATCTTTCTTTTCGCATCTGAATTTGAAACTCAGTTGCTCTTGTTTTTCTGTTTATGACAGTACAGAAATAATACTGTTGCAGCTACATGACTGCATGTTGAAGACTGTTTAATAGAAGGAAAAATAGCACATTGTACAGTTTAGTGGCTGCTCTTTATTTATGCCTCAGGTTGGGGCTGAAGAGAAATAGTTTGAGTAAATGATTTTTCAGGCAGCTTTAAGGTTGGGTATACAATTTATTTTGTCTTATAAAGTCTGGGTAGCATACTTTTAATAGCTGTATATTGGTTTTGTAACTATTATTTTTGTACTGCACAAGGTTAGATAATAAAAATAATTGCCCAAATAGGCCTTTCTCTTCAGTCCCAACCTGAGGATAAATAATGAATGGTCTCTTAGAATGTTACTGTTTAGGACTGGCTCGAGTTTCAACGCAACACTTCGCTCGTAAATGTCATAAATAGCTTCGCGAATAGCACTAAACATCGAATCCTTGATTCGATTTACCTGACAATGCTAGGCCATAAATGAATAGTGTTCTTATCACATATTCAACTACGTTCTTTGTTTATAAGAACACGAGACGGCAGTTTTGTGAAAAAGTAGAAACAAATTAAAAAGATGGCTGAAGTTGAAGCCTTGTCGTAAAATGTATTTTTGAAAAACGATGCAGATGCTTCCACTAACAAATGGACATGGCAGGTTCTTTCCTTGTTAACCTGTGGAGAATTGACAGCTTTGGAACATTTTGTCTCTCCTATCCTCTTTAGGAATACGACTTAGCGGTATTGGACTGTAACTTCTAAAAAATGACCATTGTCTACTGATTACAAATGATAATCAAATGAAATGAAACAATTTCTTTTTGTGCAATAGAGAATGGTTTATTATTCAACAGGTTCAGGTTTCAACTCATTTTGTGATCGCTGTAGTCTTGGCATTTCAGGGAGACATTGATAGTACAAGGATGGCGAATGAAAAAACTGGTTGTCAAATACCAGAGAGTGTAAATTATCACTTCACCCGGCAGTGTAATTACAAGTGCGGATTCTGTTTTCACACAGCCAAAACTTCGCATGTCTTATCAGTAGAAGATGCGAAAAGGGGTTTGAAAATGTTGCGAGATTCTGGGATGCAGAAGATCAACTTTTCTGGTGGAGAACCTTTCCTACATAAGAGGGGAAAGTTTTTGGGCGAACTCGCGAAATACTGCAAAGAAGACCTTTCCACTCCAAGTGTCAGTATCATATCTAATGGCAGTTTGATTACAGAAAAATGGATGCAAGAATTTGGGCAATACGTTGACATTCTGGGGATATCTTGCGATTCTTTTGACGAAAACGTACTTACTTTTGTTGCTTTTATTTCAATTCGTTTGCTATTCCTTCATATCCAGAGCTTTTAATTTATGTATTTTATGTAGATTCACCATTCATCCCAAAGATCATCAATGTGCAAATTAGTTCAAGCAGGGATACAATATGATGAATCTTTTAACCTTCTTCAAATAACAGAACGATTTAAACTAGACCAGAATTTTTGTTATTATGCTGTAGAATCTCTTAGCTTGAATGTGGTGCGACTTTTTGTGTTGAGGCTGATAGCAATTTCTAATGAAAATGCATCTATTTATTCCAATATCTGCTAAATTGATATTGGGTTGCTTGATGGGAGAGATAAGAATTGCTTTGGGGTTCGTTATCCTCTTCACTTTGCTTCTTTTTCCTAATTTTTCATAACTAGTTATATTACAACTGGTGCTATTAAACAAATTGTTTTTCTCTGCAGATCAATGAGAAAATTGGAAGGCATGCTAGAGGAAAAAACCATTTAGAGACGATGAGAAAGGTGCGAGCTTGGTGCCTTGAATATGGAATTATGTTCAAAATAAACTCAGTAATAAATGCTTATAATGTTAATGAAGATATGTGTGAAAACATAAAAGAGTTGAACCCCATTAGGTGGAAGGTGTTCCAGTGCAAGAAGAGAGAAGGTGAAAATTATGGAGAGGGTGCATTGAGACAAGTGGAAAAGTTCCTCATATCAGATGACCAATTCAAAGACTTCCTTGAGAGACATGCAGATGTGCCGCAAATTGTGCCAGAATACAGTGAAATGATGGTCCAATCATATTTTATCGTTGATGAATATTTCCGTTTTATTGACAATGGTGCCAACACAACCTCGCAATCAATCCTTGATATTGGCGTGGAGGCTGCAATAAAAGATAGTGGGTTTGTTGAGAAGAAGTATTTGGATAGAGGTGGGAGATACGATTGGAGTAAGAAGCCAGTTTGTGCTGATAAAGATTTGTCGTGGTAGAACTTCCTTGTGACGTTGAAGGAGTCAGAACTTTGAATTGGATGGCCCTGTATTTTAGATCAACGCTTTTTGGACACCCCTTTTTGAACTCGATTTTGTCTAATATTCACAGGAACATAGTATAATTAGTTTGACGGTGACATTGATAATGTTATTGGGCATTTTGTTAGTATTAGCATTTGATATTCTTTTTATGAATATATTCATATTCATGGCTATTATACAATTCTGTACATACCCTGATGCAAACCCCCATCCAGATCTGCTTGCATAAAATTTGTATGCTGGAATGAGAAACAAAACTTGTGGGGGTATGGGGATGAGGCATCCCCTCTTAAATTTGAATATTTACCATTTCGCAGGGTAAAAACGGCAGTAAACTGTATTTTTGCAGGGAACTTACTGGACCCATGACCATTTGATCAACTACTGTTACTAAAATTCAAAGAAAAGGTCCCATAATACTTTTGCCGGGTAAGGCTCTGACATCCCTCCAATCATATATTAAAGCTACGTCCCTGGGTATAATACTTTGATTTACAGAATTATATTCCTAATTTTCATTACAAAAGCAGTACTTGATTGTTGTCGTTAGTTAACTGTAGGAAAGTTGTTGGTTTTGATTGCTCAGTTGGTAAATAATCTTCTTGATTGTTATGAAATGATGATGGCTTTGTTTCTATCGTCAAATATCCTGCCTAAATGCAATGAAGTTATGTGTGACGTGTTTAAGCTGTCTTCTAAGTAACCGATTATAAACTTTTTTATGGTTCCCAATATTTATTGTTCAATGCTTAAAGGCGGTGGACTAGTGATCTAGAGGTAATTTCATTGATCGAAAGCCCCTTTATGAGGCAGTGCTCATAGGCAAAATGCTAACACAAGTTGTGTCTCCCTCCACTCAGGGCATAAATAGGTACATAGTCCGTAATTATGAGTGTTTTCTGAGCCTGCACTCTGCTATCTGCTACCAAGCATTGGTGATTTCTAGAAATTGTAACAAAGGGGCACTAGATGCAATGTCATAAACTGGGTATGGCCTATTTTCAGCCACGCCCTTACTTTTAAGGATGGAGACATGACAATTTAGCCTAATTGTTATATTTTTTTCAAACTTCATATATAACTAATAATTAAAAAGATCACAATGGCTATGTAGTAGTAAGGAAATTAATCATAGAAGTACAATACAAAACATAGAAAACAAGGTCAATACACTTTGAAAAGCAAGACTGATGCAAAAATTTAGGGGGTGAGTCCCCAAAATGAGCAAGAATTTAGACAAGTGGGGCTTTGCCCCCTGAGCTCCCTAGAAATCACCCTTGCTACCATGCATAGTGACCAGGGGTAATGTGTGAAGTCAGTAGAATAGCCTTTGGAAAGAGAAATCACTAAAAAACCGTTATTTAATACTACTTCCAAATTAATATATTGTGCATTCTATAAACTTGAATTTTTGAATACCGTAATTATTCGAATAATCGCCACTTAACTTTTTCTCATACTTCACATGCGGCTTGTAGTCTTGGGCGGCGTTTATTTTCAAAGAGAAGAAGCAAAATAATTTTTAACAACACAGCATACCTTTTCAATAAACCGGTACAGATTAAAACGAAAGCTCAGTACAGTCACTTTGAACTGCAACACAATGCTCATTTCATTTTTTCGTTTTCATTTATTTATTCAAAATTCCATTTATTGCACAATAAATTATACTAAATAGCTTTCAATACATAACATAAAAAGGCACAATAATACACAACAAACAACTTTTAATACATAATATGTAAAACCGTCTAATCTGTATGAAAAATGAAATTTCCTGAAGGCGGACTATCCCCTTAGTTCGAAAACTAAAAAATGTAAAGAGTGTAGGCATACTCCGAAGCTTGTGAAATAAAAAAAGTAGACATTTCTTGCTTGGCTTATTTGTTCTTTTTGTATCCTTTGCAATTCATGTTAACAATAACCAATACCATTGAAACAGCGATAGCCTTAGCCTGAATGTTATTGCGGCGTTTATTAGATGGTGGTGTTTATTTCCAAATCCAACCACAAAAATGCGGCATTTATTCGAATAATTTCCGTAACCATATTTTTCCAAGGAAGCTTCAAAATTTGCAAGTTACTCACGTTGTAGTGCCGTTCGATTCATTCATGGTTGTAATTAGCAGGTTGTGCCGCTCCCCTTTTCTGGAGTGATCTGTCGGTTACCACACCCTTTTCCCAGCATGTTTTTGTCCCATGGTTGAGTTGGCTGGCAACGCCTCTGATAGATACGGGTATCTACTTTCGGGTATGTTATTTCCCCTAACTATGACGTAATGCTGTCGATTTCCCGGAATTCTTCTTATGACCAGGGTTTTCCCCAAATGAATCTTATAAGGCACTTTCGTGCATGGACCTGTTACTTCATTACTGATGTTCACATGTGTATGATTGAGTTGCCAGCACGCTTTCTTGCAGTTGCAGGCAATTTTACATAAGCAGGGATGTGTACAGTAACATTGATTCAAGAATTTTAATGTTTAGTTCAATGGGAAGCCTATTGACAGCTGACGTCGCGAGTCTGTTGACGACAAACTGAGGTAAGTGCCACGTTTTTGCTACCATCAATGAAGTTAATTTTTATAAACCTTGCTACTTTATGGCAGAAAAAGTTCGATTACCTTTTTATCTTTTTTTGAAAGTACAGAAATAATACTCTTATTTTAGATTGCCCGTTAACTTTTATAAGAAAGTGGTTTATAACAAAGTAGGACTCATTTACTCAAACAGTTAAGAAAGTTCATTACTGGAATTAAAATTCGATTTATCTGTGTACAAAATGTTATAAATGTCATGTTGGTTACCTTTTAACAGTTAAACTTCTGTTGTTTACAAATATTTATCATCACTTCAGGTGTGCATGGCGCTTTTTCATTTTCTACTCTTTCATAGGCGCAAAGCTTTTGAGCTTAGAAATGTTTGCTAAGAAAGTACTAAGAAATTCTTAATACTAGAACCGCGAAAAAGTTAAGTCAGTTTCAGCTCAGGGCTGGTAAAAGCTTTCTTATATAAAAAACGTGTAGTATGTCTTTGGTGTTATTCAATATCTATTCTGAGTATTTTACTTTCATTTTTCGCTTTGTAAACCAGCTGTAAACAAAAACTTAGCTTGGTCAAGTTATGCCCGTTGAAGTTGTAAATATATAAATACATGCTTAATGTAGACTGAGCTTCTATTTTTAGCTGCATGTTGAAGATTTTTTGAGAAAAATATCCATGGCACAGATGTTGTGGCATTTCATGATCTTAAGTTTTGGAAAGAAACTTCTATAATTCTTAATTTTCAACATGGATCAGAGCTTTGTAGTCATTGCATGTATGCGTCGCGGCGACGCCCTACTTTATTTTCCATAACTATGACATAATGGCCCTGGATATGAATTTCTTAGAAATCGTTCTTTGTCCTGGGTTATCCCCATTTGACTCTCATACCTGTTTATTCATTATTGGTGTGCACAAGTGTACAAATGAATCTGTATGCAGCACATTTTTTTGTAGTTGTAGGCGATTTTACATAAGCAAAGGCGTTTCCAGCAGTATACTTGAAAACTTTGATGATATTTTGTTCAATGAGCGGCCTGTTAAGAGCTGTCATCATGAGTCTGTTGGGAAGACCGACGAACAACTGAGGTAAATTCTAAGATTTTGCTGCTAGCAATGAACTTAATGGCCTTTCTTTTCGCATCTGAATGTGAAACTCAGTTGCTCTTGTTCTTCTGTTTATGACAGTACAGAAATAATACTGTTGCAGCTACATGACTGTATGTTGAAGACTGTTTAATAGAAGGAAAAATAACACGTTGTACAGTTTAGTGACCGGTCATTATTCATGCCTCATGTTGAGAATGAAGAGAAATAGTTTGAGTAAATGATTTTTCAGGCAGCTTTAAGGTTGGGTATACAATTTATTTTGTCTTATAAAGTCTGGGTAGCATACTTTTAATAGCTGTATATTGGTTTTGTAACTATTATTTTTGTACTGCACAAGGTTAGATAATAAAAATAATTGCCCAAATAGGCCTTTCTCTTCAGTCCCAACCTGAGGATAAAT
>WIPJ01000451.1:5152-37165 GCA_018155075.1 Cassiopea andromeda
CAAGTTTAAACCTTAGGGCCTGTTTTTATATGAGAAAAAACACCTCAGGTAGTGCTTTGTGTAGATTCCACCTCTCGTGAAAATTGCTAATAGTAGAGAAGTATACAAATTCATGAACAAACAACGACCCTTTGATACGACGTATAAATGGGGGCAACAACCGAACTTCAAAGGTGTTTGTCAGAAAACTTGTCAACACAACATCTCTAAATTTCGTCGGAATTTGTCCGGGTTTCGCCCCTTCACTGCCAAATCGTAGCTACGCCACTGCTTGTGACGGATTGTGTGGTACTATCAAAAAAGAGGCAACGAAAGCAAGCATACAACGGCCGTATAAAAATCAAATTTTAGAACCAAAGCATCTGTTTGACTTTTACAAGTACAAACTTAAAACAGGCATAAATGGAAAATATGTGACTACTGGTGAACATGATAACGAAAGTGATCTTTTGAACAGTAGATTTGCTTTAGCAAGAGCAATACCAGGAACACATGGCCTTCATTCATTCAAGCCCATTTAAAGCGATTCATTGAAAATTTCAGTTCATAGTGACTGCCCTACAGAATAAGTTGTATCTGTCATTAGAAAAGGAACATAGCTTGCTAGCAGTAGCAAATTAACTTAAACATTTTTGAAGTATTTCTGATCTATTTCTTGACCTCTTGATGCTTTTATAGGAAAGAATTATTTGTTTTGTCTGTATAGTTTGTATAAGGAAAATGTACCATCACTATACGTCTAAACGGAAACGTAACTAAGTTTGAAATCTTTTCTTTGACTCGACACAGTTGTTGTCTGGAAAAAGACAGGGTGGTTGATTTTAAACGCTTTTCCCAATAGGAAGACAGTAGAATCCCACTCTGAAACTTGGCCAACATAACAAGGATACTTCAAACCGAAAGGCAATAACATTTTTTGAAAATCGGTAACGGCGAAATGGGCGTGGCTTTCAATTGAGATGTTCACTTTATTATCTGGCAAAGAAGACGGAGAGATTGGTACTTTATTTGTATAATTCAAATTAAACATGAAACAAGCTATTAAATGAGTTATTGTGCATCTACATATGTCCTATATTAGCAGAGATATGAATAATGGTTGTTGTCATAGTAGTGGCAAAAAAGTGCAAAATTTGAGAATTTCAAACCCTTAATATCTCAAAATTGGGTTGAGATACTGAAACCAAACTTTGACAACATGATAAGGGTACAGTTCCTGGCATATCTTCAAACATTAACCTATTTTGGAGAAATTAAGTTCAAATTTTGCATTTCCTTGGTTACATTTGGTATAAAATTACCCACATGCGTGTTTCTAAATTGTAGCCATGTGCGCCACTTTGATTCAACAGCTTTTTCATTGATTGTGCTTGTAGAGTAACAACTCTATTGGATATCGAAAATATTTTGCTAAGATGAGTACGGAAGCTATTGAAAGGGGTTCAATTTGTGATGATGAGGCAATTCTACTCCTGATAAGAATTTTTGAATATTTGGAAGGAAGCGAAAGATTTGTAAATTGTTTCGCAATGTAACCGGAGCAGAGTTCGCCCCGGGTTAAACTAACTCGTGTTCGCCCCGGTTTAGTTTGTGTAGGGTAAATATGGCTATGGCCGCCAAGTCATCCTGTCGGCAACACTTTATTGAGCAACCCAAATGAGCGTATTTTCACGAGCAGCTGGCGCATTTTATTTAAGCTGTCCTTGATCTGAGAGTAATAATCACTAATATTCGAGATGATAATGTATGATAATTAATAGGAAATGGCATTATATTTACCTCGGAAGAACAATTACTCTCTGCATTAATGATAATGCATGATAATTTATTCATACGAATGTGTGTCTTTGTTTTAGGAAAAGTTTGCTACAAGACATATGGATGCTTTAAAAGGTTCAAGATGCCATGGGACCTCCTACCACAGTCGCCAAGGAAAGTTAATACAAAGTTCTACCTTTCCACAAGGGAAAACCGAAATGGAAAGCGAATTTATCCATTGAGGTTAAATTCACTGAAATTCAAGAACAGAAAAACAATTATCGTAGTGCATGGATGGAAGGGTAAATCAATATCTATTGACAACAAATTTTCAAAACTTATCAATTTTGAAGACAAATAGTCCTCAGGTATACCTCATCTGAGAAGAAATAATGACTTGCAGAAATGCTGACTTCTGTGCTTTTCCATATCGGTAGATTTACACGTTCAAATTCGCAACAGATTCGCATCGCATTTTTAAATTAAAAAGTTTGATAGTTGTCTTTGATAGTGTAAATGCACTAAAATTTGCATCATAGCTGAGTTTTGTGGTGAATTTTGCTTGATTCCCACAAATTTTATGGAATAAATCGATAACGTCTCCCGCTTAGATGCTCCGAAGTCAGTAAACGACAAAAGTCGATAGTAAACACAAGAATATAACCAAACAACAACTTGATAAACGAAACAAACAGCAAATTAAATGAAACGAATAGAAATTAAAACAGTCTCACAAGTTTATCTCAATGTCATTCTCGGTAGAAACGTTCACTCCATCTCGTGTCCCTTATGGTTCGATCTGTTACTCTCCTCCCTAGCACGCAAATATATGCAAATTGTCCACACACTCCCCCTATTTGAATCTGAAAGATGTCAAATACAAAGTCAAGTTCAAATGTCATTTTCTTCTTCATATTCGAGTGTTCCTTGAATGTTTGCTGTAGCATCAATGGCCGCTCTCCTTTTTGGTTGAAATTTTCTTGCTTCAGCATTGAATTCCTGATTCTGGATTTCCTTAACTCCACTACAGTGTAATTCTAGTGGATATAGAAACTGAATAGGCCTTTCTATGAATGATTTCCCAGCTCTCAATCTCACTGCTCTCACGACGTTGTCTCTTCCTTGTATCAAGTGTGTGACTATTCCTGTTTTCCAGAATGCATGATTTTTCTCTTCTCCTTTGATCAAGACCACGTCACCTATCTCTAAGCGTGCCTGTTTCCCGGAATGCGTAGCATTGTGCCTTTCTCAGAGAGCCCTTACATACTCTGACTTCCATCTCTTCCAAAGTGCATCCTTGCATCTTGTCAGGTACTTTCTTCTCTTTCTCAAATCTCTGTCTTGAACATCTGATGGTTCTTCATCTGGCAAGTAATTGGCCTTTCCAAAAATGAGCATGTTGGGTGTTAGTACTGGCATCTCTACATCATCTTCACAATAGGTTAACGGTCTATTGTTAAGTACGATCTGAATGTCTAGAAGGACTTGTTGCATCTCTTTAAATGACAGTTTTGCTGCTCCGACAACCTTGTACAAAGCTCCTTTTACTAAGCTCACCATCCTTTCAAACATCCCACCCCACCAGCTGGCACGGCTGAGGTTAAATTGCCAGACTATCCCTTGTTGAGTGATGTACCCTTGCACCTTTTCACTCTTCTTTACTCTCTTTATCCACTTGCATGTAGCAGTAAATGTGCTTCCATTATCTGATATAATCTTTGACGGTCTCCCTCTTGCTGCAATGAACCGTTTGAAACTTGCAATGAACTCTTCACACGTCATATTTGGTAATAGCTCTAAATGCAAACCTCTGGTTAAACTACATGTGTAAAGGATGATGCATGCTTTACTTTTCGCTTTGCTTCCAGTTTTGACTGTGATTGGATCTGCAAAATTGACTCCCACTACATCGAATGGTATGTTTCCTTCAGATCTTGCTCGAGGTAAATTTCCTGGTGGAGGTACTGGCAAAGCTGTGGTGTGAAATTTCTTGCATCCTGAGCATTTTGATAAGACTCTCTTGGTAATACTTCTCAGCTTAGGGATCCAGTAGTTGTCTCGAATTTTGGACATAGTTAGTGAAACTCCCCCATGTAAGTCTGCAAGTGAGCATTTTCCACAAGTTTCTCTGAGATAGGATGTCTAAATGGCAAGTAAAGTGGATAAACTCCTTGTATGCGTCCTCTACATTCATAGATGCCCTCCTCATTCTTTACTAAGTTTAATCGCTGACAATCATTCTTGAATTGGCTTGTCTCATCTACATCCTTTTGTGCTCTCTTTATCATGAAATTGATTTGCTCTTGGATTTCTGATGTCGACAAAGGTCCTTTAACTTTCTGATTGCCCTTTATATTGTTGATGAATCTGCTCACCCAAGCCAATACTCTAATGGTGGTCCACCAGGTTTTTCTTTCAAGTAATATATCAATTGTATCTGTAGCTCTCTCGACAGACACTTGCATAATCTCTTTCACAAGCTGTTTCTCGGAATCAGAATCTTTACTTAGCTTAGTTACAATCATGGCTGGCCACAATTCTGGTGTACTCAGCCATGCTGGTCCTCTCATCCACTTCTCATTTGCTTGCAAGTTAGCACCTCCTCGACTTCCTATGTCTGCAAGATTTTCTTCAGAAGGGATATACTTCCAGATGTATCCTTTCTCATTGATCTTTTTAACTCTGTTTGATACAAATTTCTTATACTTTACCCCTTCTTGAAGCCAATGCAAACATATTGTTGAATCAGTCCATGCATAAATTGCTATCACTGGGTAATGTGCAAGGGCATTCGACGTGTTCTGCAATAAATTGGTAGTCATGTGACAACCGACGAGCTCTAATCTTGGAATAGTAAGATCACGTTTTGCAAGCCTTGACTTGACTACAAGTAGACCTTGAGCGACTTCTTCTTGCTTCACAACTGCATACACTGCTGCACAACAACCTGAGATGCTGGCGTCAGAAAACCCATGAAGCTCTACAGATGTTATTTCATCTTTATACTGTGGAATGCATCTTGGTATCAGAATTTCCAATGGCAATTGTTTAAGCCACTTCTCCCATCGCTTCTTTAAATCTTCTGGAAGTTCAATGCCCCATGAAATCTTTCTTTCACAGATGTCACGAAAGATTAACTTAGCTGTCAGCAATAAGGGTGATGCAATTCCCAATGGATCGTAAATTTTCGCTATGGTGCATAGCACTATACGTTTTATTGAAATTAGCTCTTTCTCTGGAAATGTCAATGACAGATTATCATTTGCTTTGTTCCATCCAACCCCAAGAAGCTTTGTCTCAGATGTTTTTGTTCCTAGGCTTTCTTTTGCAAAAGTGGGCTCATCATCACTAGTTATTCCTCCATCTAAATCCCTTTCGTTGAAATGCCATTTGTGTAGTGCGAATCCTCCAGCTTTAAATATGCTGACTGCAATTTCTTTCAGATCTCTAACCTCTTCTATGCTACTTCCTCCCATGTTTATATCATCAACGTAGATGCTCTCTCTGATCTCTTTCACTTGTTCTGGGTATTGTGTTGCAAACTTTTCCAAATGTTGCTCCAATGCCCCCCCTAGCAGAAAGGGACTTGGGCCTAACCCAAAAAAGTTCTTGTTACTCTGTAAATAACAGGTTTCTTACTTTCTAAATCCTCAGCCCAAAAGAAACGTAAAACATCTCTCTCAGTTTCTCTAATCACAATTTGAAGGAAAGCTTGCTTTATGCCTCCTGCTAGAAATACTGGTTTGAATCTTACTCGCAGAAGAATGTCTAAGATCTTTCGTTGCAATTGTGGGCCTATGTCAAGGCATTCATTAAGAGATAAAGACTCTAAATCTGCTTTGGCGGATGCGTCGTATACTATACGTAATTTAGTGGACTGCACGTTTTCCCTCACCACAGGTTTGTGTGGAATATAATGTTCTGGCCCTTGTGACTTCTCTGGTGCAACTTCTACCATGCCCTCTCTTAGTTGATCTTCAATGATTGTATGATATTCTTTTAATAGCTTTGGATGATTTTCTAAACTTCGAATCAGTGAATTAGATCTTGCCTTTGCAACTCTTTCGTTAGTTGGTAATTCTGGATGTATTGCTTTCCATGGAAGTGATGTTTCATACCTTCCATCATCTCTTTGCACAAGTTGTTCTTTAAAATCTTCATAAACACTTTGCTGGTTACCCTCTGGTCTGTTTTCAACACCCAGTACATCAAGGCTACAAAGCTGCATGTAGTCATCATGAGAACTTCTTATATACATGAGAGCTGAATGTGTACCTTCCCTGCCTGGGGACATTATCACCCATCCAAGACTAGTTTTCTCTGCAATAGGTTCCCCAGCTTTCCCTAATCTTGTTGGTGTTGATGTTTTGATTCCTGCATAACTGCTTGCCCCTAGAATGACGTGAACTGGTAAAGTTTCTTTTCTGTCAAAATCCTCCATTTGTACTCCCTTGAGATGAGGGTTGGCTTCAATAACCTCTTGGTATCGTGGGTTTGCCAAATTTAGGAGGACCTTTCTTTCCACTCCACTCATCTCTGATCTGATGCTTAGCTTTTCTTTAACATCACTGATTTCCACATCATATACATTTATGCTTCTTTCTGATGTCCCTAACAATGTTTCAATTAATTTGTGCTCTTGTCTCACAGGGCTCTTTTTTATCAAACCCAGTAGTGTTGAAGATATATAATTGCTGCTTGATCCTGTGTCTAGAAGTGCCCTACACTTTACTCCCTCAACTTTGATTGCAATCACAGGATGAATCACACTGTTGATGTTAGTTGTAGTCATTCCTGGTTCACTTTGTCTAATCTCTCTATCACTATGCCTCTCTCCTGTGCAGTTAAAACAAAATCGCTTGTTGCTCAAAATCTTTCGTCTCTCCTCCACAGTCTTCACAGATTCACAGTTTGAAGACCTATGATTGCTGCTATCGCAATAGACGCATGATCGTGGTTTAATCTGATCTCTTGTAGAAAATTTTTTCTCTCTCCTAATGTCTCTCAGCTGAGCTCTTGACTCTCTCTCTCCAATTTGCAAAGGGTTTCTGTCTATCCACCCTCTAAGGCCCTCAAGCAACTCATGAAAACCCCAATTTTTCCATTTTGGATCGATTCTGGTGATGTCTGAACGAATATCCTCTAGTTTGTCCAACATCATGCGCAAATTTCCAGCTAAATCTCCTAGTTTGCCTAATGTGTCTAAAGCCTGAACATGACAGAGGAGTTGATCGTGAAATTCATGTATTTTAGGGCGAGACGTTCCGTGTATTGTTGGCAGGGCAAAGATCTGTTGTACATATGCATTCACAACTTCAGCAGGGTCACCATATCTCTGTTGCAAGATTGGTTTCGCTCGTTTATACCCCTCTTCATCCACTGGAAGCTTTTCTATCAATGATCATACTTTAGGCAACACCAACTCTTTTAAATATGAGAACTTGGCTTCATCGCTAATTGGAGCTTTATCAATATGAGTTTGGAATAGACTCCAGAATCTTACCCAGTCTAAATAAGTGCCTTCAAACTTAGAGATCTGTAAGTCTGGAAGCTTTGTTTGCACACGTTTCGTTTCAGTCAATTCCAGCCTTTTCCTTTCAAGCTGTAGTTCAACTTTTTCCTGTCTTACTTGCCTGGCCACCTCAGCTTCTTCGTCTTTACTACTTAATATCGCTTTAATCCTAGCCTCTTGTTCTAGCTGTTCAACTCTCTCTCTTTCTTTTATCTCCTTGTCCAATTCTGACAATTTTGAATCAAGTCTATCGATTGAATTCTCATAGGGTTGTAACGACTCCTTCGCTTTGTTAGTCCAGCCATCTATGACATCTTCGCTCTCATCTAAATCGATAAATATACCCTGAATTTCTTGGATCAAATCTAAGCCCTCATCAATTTTGCTTCCCAATAGTTTTCGCTGGCGATTAACGTTTCCTTGCTTCCCATCATTTAAAACAGTCATCGTAGATTTATTATAATGCGCCAATTTCTTTAATGCAGACTGGAAAAGGGATTTTTTCGATTCGAGCTCAGTTTTTTATCAACAGCTGCTTCACTTCCGCTCCCTTGCTTATTTGCCTCAAGATCTTGTGTCTTTCCTCTCGTCGTCGACATGATGGAATTTCACAGATTTATTCCACAAACCTATATGTTTGATAAATCACTTTATCAAGAGTAAATGTCCCGTCGGAGGTGCCACTTTTGTGGTGAATTTTGCTTGATTCCCACAAATTTTATGGAATAAATCGATAACGTCTCCCGCTGAGATGCTCCGAAGTCAGTAAACGACAAAAGTCGATAGTAAACACAAGAATGTAACCAAACAACAACTTGATAAACGAAACAAACAGCAAATTGAATGAAATGAATAGAAATTAAAACAGTCTCACAAGTTTATCTCAATGTCATTCTCGGTAGAAACGTTCACTCCATCTCGTGTCCCTTATGGTTCGATCTGTTACTCTCCTCCCCAGCAAGCAAATATATGCAAATTGCCCACATTTTGAGGTGAAAGCTTTTTGAACTGAGCAGTGCTGTGGAGCTAGATTAACAACTTGGGGGGCTCATGCATAAATTCGTGTATTTCAAAACGAGGCTAAGTACAGCATTACAAGACGAGGCTACTTGAAAATGGTCATTATCATTCAAACTAAATAGAGGCTAGCTTCCCAGTTTGAAACTTACATAATAGGAAGTCAGGGGCGTCACATCTATACGTTCATTTAAACACTGGATATATCCCCTTCTTTTATCACAGGTAGTGCTTTCCAACCCGATCTTTTCATAATTACTAAGGTAAAAGTCCTGTATATTCTTGAGCTCACTATTGGTTTTGAAACTAACATACAAATCAATAGTGAGTGTGAGGCTTGAAAATATTATCCTCTACAACAAACTCTACTTCAGAACTATAAACAAATCAAATTTATAAATCTCTCTATGGGAGCCCTTGGCACTATTGGGTCTTCTTCTGAATCTTTTATTAATCTTCTTAAATCTCTCGATTTTAACGACAAAGTGCAAAAACACATTTTATCTAACACCATCAACATAACTATAAGAAGTACTTACTTTATTTTCTGCTGCCGAAATAAACCCTGACTTACTAAACTTATGAAAAATACTATTGATTTTTTAAAATTTTAGTTTGTTCTTCATTCCATTCCATTGATGTCACAGTAAATTTTTTTCATTTTGCTTTGTTACGTAGTTAACCTGACAGTCAGTTTTACGTTGCCTAGTTTTAGAGAGACGTATAATTGTATTTTGGTTATATGAGAATGAAATTGAAGTATGAAAAAAAATCGTCCTTGCCAACTATGAAAAATATCAATTAATTGATACCAAATTGTATTTATGCCAAGTGTAATTCACGGCAGAGATGAATTCACCAACTTGCCAGAAGCTCCTTGCACCACTGAAAATGAAGGTATACAAGCCCCCTATGGCATTTCACAACACAGGACTATCGCAGAAAAGGAGGAGAAGGATGTGGGTCTGGGGACTTGCAGACAGAAAAGTTTTTCAGAGCTACTTCCTCTATTTTCCTATTCAATAGCAAAATTTTTACGGGCCCCCTTGAGGCCCGGGCCCCGGAGTTTTACCCCGGCTACCCCCTCTCGATGGTACTGGTGGCAAGGCATTACTACCCTGCAAAGAGATTCAATTGCCTTGCAAATTGAGCGGTTTTATCTGTTGAGGAAGGGAGGGTTTCACACACTTTTTACCCCTGAGAAAGGTTGAAAAGTAGCTTCTTTGGAAAGAAGATAGTTTAATGTTATGAAAAAGTTGGACATAAAGGAATCCGTTGGAAGAACTCCTCTTTAGAAAATGTGTCATCGTAATGTTGATTTATCTAGGAACATGAACAAGAATCTCGTAGCTTCGTCATTTTACGTTTGTTTGGAATAACTAGGGGGCTCTAGCTCCCCCAAAAATAAAAAAATAACTAGGGGGATGCTTCCCCTGAGCCCCCAGCTCTATACTCCTGGAACTGAGGTCAAAAAGTTTTTACCTCAAAAAGCAACTATGATGAGAAGTGTAGACCGACAGAGACAAAGTATGATGCGAATTTTAGTGTATTTACACGAACAAAAATGCCGCTTAGAAACATGATGCGAATCTGTTGCGAATTTGATCGTGTTCGCTTGGCCCAGTACTGAGACTCTTTATCAAATACTTCTTGAGCTCCCATGCTTTGGGCATGCAATATGATATGCACTGTAAAAAGCCGCACAAGCGCTTGAAATTGGCAGTTCCTAGTCAATAATAATAGATAGATTGCTGAAGAAAAGAGAACATAGTAAAATAACAGTTGGTAAGAAGATAATTGGAAATTTAATTGAAAAGGTTTGTAAAACATTGCTCATATTCTCCCAAGATTCTCGATTTTCTCATGGGTGTCTGGAGTAATTGAGAGTTCGTTGAATAATTCTGCCACAGAAAGGGGATGTATAGATGTATTTATTAAAAAACGAATTACATCAACAAATGATAATTAGTAAATCCAAATTTTTCTCAATTCAAAGCTTCGTAGAAGCGTAGAAGTCCAACATTAAATTGTCTTTTCTTAGGAGTGTCCTTTCTTTCATCGTGTTTCTCTATTTCTATGGTCTCATTATAGTTAATAGAACGGTATCAGAAGTCCTATCTCACCCCCGCCGTTTTCTTTATGGGCATGCTTTATGTCACATGTTTAATTCAATTCATAACAGAACATTCTCAAGTCCAGAATAGAAGGGTAGTGGTAATTAACGGGAGGGGGGACGGTTAGAACGAGAAAGTTAAAAGTAGTTAGCCGGAGGTGGA
This sequence comes from Cassiopea andromeda, assembly GCA_018155075.1. NCBI lineage: Eukaryota > Metazoa > Cnidaria > Scyphozoa > Rhizostomeae > Cassiopeidae > Cassiopea > Cassiopea andromeda. Next base: position 15,716 of record WIPJ01000451.1, read on the forward strand.
ATTGCATGGGAGAGGACTGGTAAAATGCTGTAAGGAAAGCAGTTAGAGGTAGGGCTGTAATATGGAATAGGGGTGAAAAAGCACTATATACCATTGCAAGCGAGCTCAGGATACATTGTCGGTAATTTTGACTGCAATTCCTCTCTTTTGAGCAATAGTTTTGAATCTCAATAAAACAATTAAAATTTGACTCAAAGTTGATATGCGGTGGGGCTGCATTAAGAACATTCTGGTATGCATTTTTGAAAAAGTAAGTCGGGTGGGGATGTCTACTCCGGACTGGAGCGTATGAGCTCCTCAACGTTTATAGATCTAAAAAATCTAAGTATTGAGCATTCTTAACTTTTTTTTGGCAGTGGATCGACGCTTTCTTAAAAACCACGGTCTTACAGGGTTCTCAGACTTTACTTGCAAAATATGGATTGCAAAAACGTGACCCGCTTGAGGGTACAGTGCGCCCATAAATGGGGTGCACCCTTAAGCGGTATTATAGGCTATTACACCATGTAAGGGTGCACCCCATTTATGGGCACACTGTACCCTCAAGCGGGCAACAATGGATGCGCCCTTAAATCATCACATAGAAGGTCAATATAACAAATAATTGATATCATGTATGAAATGTTTATTTGGTTTGTTCTTTGCAAAGAGTCTTTGATCATATATTCATCAGGAAGAAGAGTAAATCGGGGCATGGATATCCTTCCTAAATAGTTAGCACAGGGCTTAAAATATGCAACTTTCTGTTCAAAATATTCGAATACTTTACAATCTATTGTAAACAAGTTCAAGCAACGAAAATGGGTGCATTGCCAATTGGTAATTCTTTGGAATGTTCTTGTAAAGAGCGCAGCGCCCTATCGAACTATTTTTTTCAAATGAAATTCGAGATACAAAGCATTCAAGGGTTTTTTCTATAAGCGTAAATTTCTGCAGATTTAATTCTCCTTTACAAAAGTATCTCAACTGCTATTAGAAACTATATTTCTTAAGGAGGTATGCGCATATTTAAATAAATTTCATATTACTTCAGGATTTCGAAAGATTGCTAAGGACATTTTCTTTCTTTACGGATTTTTTTCATGGTTTTACGAAGGCGCGAGAACCCTGTCATACAAAAACAACTGTGTTTTAAAATCAATCACAAGATTTTATTTTGAAGCTTCCAGAAGAATTCAACAGACCATACACCAGAGTCGCCGAGAAAATCTTGAAGTCCCGGGGTAAGAGGGAGAAACGAGGCCCCCTACCAATGAAGCGAGCAGAAAATTTTCAGGGTCTATAAATTAGCTTTGGTAAACTACCGCTGGTTTACTTTATGAGTCCCCCAGAGCTTGGAGCATTGGGCGTTATGAAGCTCCTTTGACTTTGAGGTCCTGGAGCAATTGTCCCCCCTTCTGGGTGGTCCTGCCAAGTACCACCCTACCAGGGCCGTTGTGGCTCTAGAAGTACGACCTGGAAAGTCTGCTGAAGAAGGTGTAAATTTTTTGTGTGAGTTGAATGGCGACCCATTTACTGCAAATGAGGGCCAGTTATCCAACTAGCCTGTAAACCAGCGTCAGCTTTAGAGGGACCCACCGGGGAGTTCCTGCTTTTCCGGCTGGCCATAACATTCTGCATACCACGTTTTTCGTTGGCAGGATTAGGGAAGCAAATGGGGGAAGATTTTCATTGTTGATGTAAATTGATCCTGTCCCCTTGTTTAGAACTTAGTGTATGAGTTCTAAACGAGGGGACCGGATCGATACACACTTCCTTTTTATAAGAATATTCAGGCTCAGAATCATTGAAATTTAGGAGCAATTTAAGAATAACGAAGGCTCAAGCATCATCAAAACTTTGAACTTTTGCGTATTTGAGTTACAGTACTGCTTATAGATCAGGGTTTCACTATCTATACATCATCAATTATTCTGCTCCACTTTTGCTTTGCTTTACAATGAAGTAAAATATCAATAAAGGTCTGAACATAATCCTTTGATTTTCAGGTGTAGTTACACCTCAGATGTTAATGAATAATTTAAGAACAATCTAAGGCTCACAGCCGAAAAAAATTAAGAATATCGAAGCTCAACGAAAAATTAGGTATTCTTATAAAAAAAGAAGCATGTTTACCAAGGCAGCGACAAATTAGCGTGCTTTTTATGCTCTGTCGATATTTATTTTTGTTAGTTGGCTTGAATTATCATGTTTGTATTATATTGTATTGATCAAATTTACACATTAAACAATGATTCCAGATTTCAACCCCAAAGTTGTTCTGGAACTGCTCATGAAAAATTTGCATCCATCGCCCACACTCTAATGATAATTAGCAGTTAAAGCTGAATAAACCAATGAAAATTTAAAGTGTCTCTCCTATCTCTTTTCTAGGACACTATACGAGGGAGAAATGGATAAGACTGTACGCTGCTCTATTCCTTAAAAGGGGAAATTTCAACGTAATTGGGGTCTATTGGGGCGGAGGAGCAAGAGGTGGTTACTTCACAGCGGCAGGAAACACTCGGCTTGTTGCTGCACAGATTGCTCATCTGGTAAAACGGCTTCGGGCTAAATATCGATTGTGTTGCGACAACGTTCACGTGATTGGTCATAGCCTCGGTGCACATATTGCAGGTTATGCAGGAAGGAGGCTTCGCTTGGCAGGATGTCCAATTGCTAGAATTACAGGTAGTAGAACTCTAGAGAAACTCACTAACGTATTAACTTGAATAGCGAGAGATTCACATAAAGGGCAACACAGGAAGTAGACTAATGAAAGAGAAGCTCAGAGAAATTAGAATAGGTGCAAAAGCAAAGAAGGATTCCTTTGGTTAAATGTGGGGGGACCCTTAATAGTAAGCTAACTCTCATTCATCAGTAAATCAAGTTCAATTTGAATTTTGTTTTGGTTGCAATTCTCATTGCAAGAGAAACTCTGTGCCCACGTCGAACAAATTAAATTTTTACACATAGGGTCATCTTCTGTGGCTTCACCTTATAATGTTGATCTTCGGGGCCCACATACTTCAGGTGCTAAGTCAGGCGCGCAACTAGGAATTTTCGAGGGCAGTGGTCCAATTCACGAAAAGGGCACATCAAAACTTTTTAAAAGAAGATGCAGTTCATGAATATTGCTTTTTAGATTCATAAGTGGAGAAAATACAGTGGGGGAGGGGGTTGCTTGTATTGTTGCTCTGAAGACCATCGATGCTTATTGCTATTTCATATCATGGGAGGGGGAGAACGCTATTTCCGTCTAAGGGAAATCCCCTCTTTATATAGAGAGGGCTCTACAAAAAGGGCGCTTTTCTTCATTTTCTGGAAAGTGTAGGAGTCTAGATCCACAGGACCCCCCTAGTTGTGCGCCTGCAAGTACAAGCACTTTCCTTCAAACGCAGGTATTGTGTCGCTTAAAGGCCTATATGACTATCTACTGCATAATTTCTCCAAGCATAGTCGCCCTTTTTGTCACTAACAAGACATCAAATGAGATGAACATTTACTACTGCAGGCCTTGATCCAGCTGGCCCGGTATTTGCACGCAGGAAGAGAAGAGTAAGACTGGATTCAAGTGATGCAAAGTTCGTCGACGTACTCCACACAAGTTACTTGTATTTTCTTGGAATAAAAGGACGATCCGGTGACGTTGATTTTTACATCAATGGCGGAGGAGCACAGCCAGGTTGTGGTACGTATTTAGTTAAATGTTACTAAGCAACCAACGCAGAATGTCAAAACTAGCAAGCAAATTTTCCTTTGAATTATTAACTTTCGAAATGAGTTAAAATATAATTGAATCAGTCCGTCAACTTCCAGCGGCAAAAGCAACCTCACCTTCACTAATGTCACTTTGCGCAAAAAATGATGCAGCTTGTCAAAAGCAGGAATTGCGGAGGAGGTGGAGTAGCGCAATGAACACCAGAGACGTAGGAAGCGGGGGAGGGGAGATTATAACAGAGGCACATTATCTCACTCATGAAATAAAAGGACACGCCTATTAAGTATACAACGTATAATCCATGCATAACTCACACCTATGGAGTGGTGTCGGACAATTTGATATTATTGGGGGGCTTAATCTTCACGAAAGCCAAAGTGTATGTCATTAATATCATGTGCTGCACCGTCTAACCTACATGCTTAACAAGATGGAAGGGGGCAAAGTAGGTGGTAGATTATAGCTTTGATAGAAAACATGTAGGCGGGGCAGGAGAAGACTGGGGTTCTGGGGGCTTACCCACAGAAAAAATTTTGGAGCTCACACCCTCTAGGAAGTGGGAAAAAGCCCTTCTGCAAAATGGGATATAAGTTGCTTTCTTCATTGAGTACAATGCTGAGAAGGAAAAACTCAATCCCTAACACGTTTTCACCGAGTTTTGACGACGTAGAACAAAACAGAAAAAAGCTGCACAAATTTTGTCTTAACACCGATTTTGTCTTAACGCCACTGAGAATAGTGGCCATGCCTCTCTGCTGTCTAATAAAAAGGCGCTTTTGGATTTTGAAGGGATACTTTTGTGTCTGGAAGAAACTTTTGGGCTTGAAAGGGGGATATTTTGCATAGTTTGCTGAAAAGTAAGGGGGCCATTGCTCATCTCGCCTCCCTGATTAATACACTTTACAGTTTCAAATATGAGATTCAAACAAGCAAGATGTATTTTCAATATAGCATTAAATATTTATCAACTCAGTTTTGCTGTTTTGCAGGCAAGAATCCTCCAGTCTGTAGCCATGCACGAGTGATAGACCTGTTCAAGAACACAATACTACCAAAGTGTCGATTCAAGGCCTATAAGTGCAGTAGCTACTTGTGGTTCCGCTTGGGAAAGTGTCGGAGCAGATCCCGAATGGTGTACATGGGCTATGATGTATCAAAAAGAGCACGTGGCAAATACTACTTGTTGACGAAATCAAAGGAGCCATATTGCTACTATTACTAGAACACAGGTAATCGTTTAGTAATTGATTGAATGATATGATGTAATGATTGTTGGAGTGATTGAAACTGATTAGCTGAGTAATTAAGCAACGAAATAACAGCAATTTTAGCAGCTTTATTTACTTATCTGATTGAAATGATCCTCAATGTCGACTGATTGATCGATAGGGTGATAGGCTGTAACTAAGGCATATATATTTATACGTATATATATGCTATATACTAATGTATGCATGTACCTGCGTCTGAATCTCTGTAGTATGCACTCGAGTTTTATAAGGACACAGTCTATAAGAATATTAACACTCAGAATTGCTAAAGTTTAAGAACAATTTAAGGATAGGTACTGCTGTTAGGTTAACATCTGCTTTATCAATATGATACTTATTGTTCTGTTGCACTTTTGTTTTGCTTTATGAAGAAGTAAGACATCAATAAACATTTGAATATTTTTCTTTGATTTTCAGACGAAGTTACACCTTTGACACTTAAGAATAATGTAAGAATAATTCTTAGGCTCAAAGGAAATAAAAATAAGAATATAGAATATCAGAGAAAAATTAGGTTTCTTATAAAAAAGTTTACAACATAGAGGCCTACAATTTTCAAAATGCGAACTTTATAAGAACTAGTTATTTTCAAATTATAACCAATAAAATTTGAATGTTACCAATGTAATTATAAATCTCATTGTACAAAAGGTATTAATTGCTTGGCTACCGTAATTTGGGGTCACTAGGACTAACCAGGCAACTTGGACCGGTAAGGAAGCATGAATAAAGTAATTAACATTATAGTGTTGATAATAGCAAAACCATACATTAGATTTTGCACTTTTGGTTAATGGTTCTAAGCATCAAATATAGGAGTTTCATGAATTACATGAATTTGTACAGTATCAAATAAAAAACTGAAAAAGTCAATTGTGACTTCAACAAACTTAGTGCTTATTTGCACCAGTACCATTGGCACAGAACATGGGGTAACTTGGATCATTTTATGCTATGGAATATAATGGGCAGGATCAGTCACAAAACTGAGTTCATGTGCAGGTTAACATCCTTCACAGTACAGCAGTGGCTTTCAACCTTTTCTTGAAGTGGAAGCCTAGGGAAAAGCTCCAGCCCATGTTCACACAGTTGCACAAGAGAATTAAAAATTACTGTCCATCGTAGCATTTTCTGTTCGCTGTCTTGATTCTTCTTTTTTCTGTTCTTCAAAAGTTGGAAGTGGTGCAAGGTACCACAGTATATGGCTACTTCAGAAACTGAGAGATCCCAGTTGCTGGTCCAAGCTGCTCCAAGCTGTGGCTACTCGGACCAGCAAGGTTTTCTTTAACATACAGGAATATGGCGTACCATAAGCTTGCAAATCCATTTGGTCATAAATTGCCAAGTCCATATTTCTGTGAACCAATAGCAAATGAAGAGTAAAGGGGAATAATTCTATAGGCAAGTAAAGCTGAAATGTGATCCAAGTAACCCCAAATTGCGGTACCTACTACTTCGTAAGGTAGGCCGAAAGAGAAAAGTAAAACTACTGCCATGAATGGATAAAATGAAATGAAAAGGACATTGGGATAAGATTATCAAGAGTACGAGTAATGTGGATGTAGTCATAACGAAGTAGTAAACTGCAATAAAAGAGAAACGGATTTAATAACAATTGGTGCGTTTCTTTTCAATTTTGCAGGACAAAGGGATTCAAGGAAAACAGACGAACGGACTTTTCATGCTATACACTCTTCTTTTATACATTCTTTTTATTTTGTCCATTCTTTTTATATTCAATAATGCAACAGTTAAAAGTTTTGAGTCACTCTTGTTGTACTTTTTCTTAGCTTAACCTGTAAGATAACAATGAGTTATGGTACGTACATAGTACGTAGGCAAAAGAGGGTGTGTGGCAAAAAGGACACAGCTAAAGACAATTGTTGGCTGGGTACACAACTCTAATTTGCCCACAAATAGACTTCGCTAGAGCCCAACTTGCCCACAAATAGGATTTTCTTTCAGTTTTATCAGCATAGCAATGTTGAAGAGCACTACCGATATTCGGCAAATATGCCGACAAGCTAAATATTGGGGGTGTGACACCCCTCCACAGTCCCCTATGGCTACGCCCATGTTATCATTTGACACATATTTTAACTGCTACCACCAATGAGGAAATGTCACCGTTCGCCAAACTGCTTTTGTGGCAGATGATTGATTGGTAGCTTTTGATAATTGGGATGCTCATGTATGGTCATATGCTAACACAACATGAGGATATTAAAACCCCAGTAGGGGTTCTCCCTACCTTTCTATGGGGTGGGGTCCATGCCAGCAATTTATTTTTGACCCCCAAATATTGAGTTGCAGTTTAGAGGAACCCTAAATTTGAATCTCAACATTTTGAGACCTTACATGTTGTTACTTATTATGGACTTTCACTCTCGTAAAAATATCCTTGAATGTCACAACATTTGCGATGATGTCGTTATTGCAATTATAACATTAAAACTTTAGAATTATGTTTCTTTTGCAACTTTGTTCAATTCAGAGACCAAAAACATTGAATTTTCCCTACGCTCTAAGTCTAAAACCCCAAATGTTGAGCTTTTCTTACGGTGTAATTCACAGAATCCAAATGCGATTTTTTTTGTTGAATCTCAGATCCCAAATATTGACACGGACCCCCGTATTGAAAGGTAGGGAGAACTCCCTGGGATTAAACGCCAAGAAATAGCCATATTGAAAAAAATAAAATTGCTATATTTGGTATTGGAAATGCTGCACTTTTGTTTGTTTTGCTTACCTTCTTTCCAACAGTAGATTAAAAGTTATCGAAAGCATTGAAAACCAAATATTAGATTCACTCATAGCCCATGACTTTTGGGCAGAGATGGAAACAAAAGGGGGTATTACTAGTACTACTCGTAGTAGGCAAATACATTGCACTTAAAGGACCGAGCTAAAAAAGCTCTCTGCTGATGGAAAGCTAACATCATACCTGTATAGCGTTAAAAAATGCTTATAGCATGGATATTTCAAAAGCAATGTTTTTCAAGAAGTTTCTTTTATCACTAAAATCCGTTTTAGTTACTAGGGGCATTTGTGGTATTTTAGAAAGTTTAGGGTTAAGTTTGATTATTGATAATATTTTAAGGATCGTTGTAGGTTTACTTTACCTGATGTTAAATGTTGTGCGTTTATTTAATAATTCATGTTATGGAGAGCCCCTTGAAAACCAGTACCACTGAAGGGCCACCTTTTTAAAATGTTTGAAATAAAATGAACTATAATTTGAAAAGACAGTGATTACACGTTTTTTCTTTTATATGAAAAATTTTATAAGAAAGTGAGGATAAAATTGCCATATTCTTAAGAAAGTCGTAAGAAAATCACAGGGCTCAAAGTCCAGAATTAGGTGTTTTTGTTGGCCAAAAATCGATATTACATCATTATTACATTCAAAATGTTAAAGATGGAGATGAAATTCGAGTGTAAAAGATAAGCAAAGAACGTGTAGCCCACTCTAGCCAGTTTATTTCATTAAAAGTTAAGAAAATATTTAGGCTCGATTTTGGGAAAAGGTAAGAAAATTGAGGCTCATAGAAAATGACGGTTTTCTTATAAAAAACGTGTAGTCCAAAAAGTGATGAGCTGTATACCTTGGGGAGGGTCAAATTTCAAAATTTGGGCTTAGGTGCTATGTGACTGCCTCTTGGAGTTACAATAAATTCATTAAACATCAAATCCAGGTGACCTGTGAGAGCTACAAAAAGAGCAGTTTTACCTGGCAAATCCGCAACTTGCCTATTATTTGAACTTGGTATTGCCCTTTTTCCTTCCTCATCTACCTTAACAATTTCACTACAATGAGCCCACCAACAAATGAAAGTACAGGGAAGCTACAATTCAAGGCAACAACTGAATAACATGATAATGTCTCGTTTTGTGGTGTCAAACAACAGCCTTTTGAAAACTATGAGATGATTAGCTAAATGATAAAAGAAAATTTCTAGTCATAGTTGATCCATTTCATTAAAAACTATAAACTTAGATTCATGTTCTGCAGAGAACAGTTCCTTTCATCACAATTCGACCATAATGGCATCGCAAAACATCTACAGATGCATACCTGCAGTATATATTGGGTATCTAGCTACTCTGCAGTGTACAATAGATGGGGGAGGGTTGGAATAGTCGAGGGGGGCTGGAAAAATCTCCAAAACCTAAGTAGTGGGGAGGTTGGAAAATGACCAAAAATGTTATAGAAGAGACAATGGTTTCTTGTCACAAATTTATATCAAAGTAACATTACCAAGTGCACAGAATGAAGCAACGCTCAACTATACAACATATGCAATTGGTTTGCTTTTCTTACGGTATATTTTACTCGTAGGCCAAAGTAACTCCTTTACAAATTGTCTCAAGTGAGATCTTACTTATAAAAACTAATAACTAGGGAGGGGTTGGAATAAGAGTGTCCTTGGTGGAAAACTTTTGCAAAGTTAACTAGAGGGGGGAATCTATTAGGAACCTAAGAGTACGCTACCAAAATAGAGCCTGGCCCGCGTTACGTTATGGGCCTACTGGACCAGATCATGGGCAGCACCTTCAGAAGCCTATGAAGTACACTCTTTTTTTATAAGCGTAAAGCTTAGAAGCATAATTAAGCTTCACATGCTTAAAACTAAGCATACGCTAAGCATATTTCCAGCCTCGGAATTTTTTCCCTCGCTTCCAATTCTTTCCAAATCAAGCTCCAGTGATAGGATTTTTGTATGAAATAATCTCTTGAGAATGATAGCCACAACGAGCAACATTGCAGTGTTCATATCAAACGTAATATCAGACCATGAAATGAGTTTTGAAATGTATTTTAAGCATAACTTTAGGCTTAATTTAGGAAAATCTTATCCATATTGAGCTTAAGCCTAATTTACCCGTATGCTGTTAAAAAAGAGTGTACTAAGGAGTAGTCGAGTGTTAATCATGTGATGAAAAATAGTTTTTTTGGTACATTTTGGGTGGTGTCCCGGTTGCTTTTGGGTCTATTGCTCCAACAGACCTAAATGCTTCCCAAGCAGGGACGATTGTAAAAGCCTAATAAACAAACCGTTTACAATTCAAATGCTAATTAGGACCTGTCCTTTGACAAACATGTAACTTTGTGAATTTAGTGGAAATTGCACCTGGGTACACTCGAGTTCACTTTTTAGTTGCAAAGAAAGTTGCATGTGGTGTTGAAATGTAGCTAGAGTCTTGAATAAATATACAATACCCGCCAAAAGTCCTGGGACACTTTGCAAATTTTAAATCTGGACGGCACATTCGGCCCCCTCCTCCCCCAAAAGAATGTTGGATTTTGAGTGAAGTACATGCGGTACCGGAAAAAGTGTTCGCGCACAATAACGCCAAATGTCTCAGGAACAGACCAACATTGTATTAGGGGGGAAGGGGGAGCGTAGAAAGCGTAGTGATTGAAATGCTGAGAAGGCTATAGTTTTTCATAATTGTTTGAAAGTGTCCCAGGGACTTTTGGCAAGTATTGTAGCTATAAAATTCTCATTGCAGCTGTTGTTCTACACCCTCCCGGTAACTCCGTCTATGATAAATTTATTAGCTTTTTTACGTCTCAGCTATTCCGTATTGATTTTAAAGTTTGAAGGAAAACTAAAATATTCTAAAAATTAGATATGCTATGGTGTCATGAATAAGCATTTTGAGCTGAGGAGTGTTGGTCAATGAAAACAATCAAGGTCAGATGAAGTCTGTTATGGGAATCGTATGCCAGAAAGAATTTCTTTGATTTTTATTTTTATTGTGCACATTTAACTTCTTAACATAGAAGAGTCTTTGAAACTTAAATCTACCTACATATTGCCATTTATCCCGTATGTAGTTCCCTACACCCTATGAGAGGGTCAAATACCCTACTGTAGGTAGAATACCCTACGAATGGCAACCCTGAACGTGACACGTAACCGATAAGGGGGTAACCTCAGCTTACTAAAAGTTCTGATCTGTGCATGTGCGAGGTGTCAGATTGTCAGACTGGAATGATTTGTAATGCGAGTGGGCATCATGAATTTGACTCACACTTAATATTAGAGTAGACTCAACTAAAACATTGGATCTATACGTCGCATTTTTCATGAATCAAATAGACCCTTAGTTTCTATCAGGGCCAGTGGCGGCTCGTGGTATTTTTCGCTGGGGGGGCAAGTCTTTGAAAAACTGGGTGTGGTCGAAAATATCCTAGGGAGCTACACCCAAAAAAATGAAGTTGGATAGCTTTACCACCAGACTCAAACTTTTCAGGCACAACAGCGATAGAAGTTGCCATAATGAAAACGTGAAATCGTCTGTCTCTAACCTCTGTCACCAATTGTTAATACCGGAGCCTAGAGTTCTTAGGTAGAGATAGACGAAAGAGCACACTGTAGTTCGCTAGACCTCAACTGAATTCCCACAATGCATACATCCAGTATTCATTGAGCAGCAACAACACATTTGACAATAACACATTTAAAAATTATAACATATGGTTACTTATTTCTTAAATCCGAATTGGTTTTTAATCTTTTCATAAAATACCAATGCTAAGCCACTCTTTTAAATTGATGCACTACATTTAAACCTTGGAAAAATCACAGAAATGCCACGTAGAAAGTTCACTTTGAGATTTTCTAACTTTAAATAATGTCTTTTTTGCTGTAATTGTCTTGCATGCAGACTGTCTCCTCTCAAGACACTCATTTACCGACTTTCGGTACATTCACCAAGGATCCACCTTTCCATAAACATTGGATGCTGCTTCCTCAATCCTCAAGTAGAGTTGGCACAAATTTCATCTTTACACAAGGAGGAGTAGGACAGATGACCAAATTTTGGAAAGCCTTCGACCAACAACAATACATGCATCAACCTTTAATTCTGCGAAAAAAAGCGTTAATTTCTCATGGTTTCACAAGTAACCATAGAAAATTCGAGCAGTATACATATATTCCCACAATATTTTGATTGCATTGATAGCACGATGAATCATGATGAATCACGATGAATCACGATGAATCACGATGAATCACATCGACAATACGATATGCACTAGTGCCCAAAATTAATGACCAACTAGAAAATCTACTCGATTCCTGAAAATGTTTACTATTCATTGCAAAATTGTAAGGTTTATCATCAAATGTGCATCTTGAGCTTTCTTTTAGTTATAAAAGTTTCCTAAAAACTCTGTTTTTGTGCCCTGAAGTATCTCGTATTTTCTTTACAGGCAGAGTTTCCATTAACAATTAGGAATAAGAGGCTGCATCTCATTCTAAACTATTCAACATTCCACCCTTGAGTTGCTTGTTTTGCTGGAATAATTTGTTTTTTGCATCGGCATCACGTTGCAAACGTTCCTTTGATTTCAAGACAATAATTGCTTCTCATTTGAACAATTTCTTTAGAGAATTGGATATAGTAAAGGTAAAAGTAGTCCCTTATACTTTCATACGTAGGGGAGTGCCTGTTAGAGAGGACACTTATCCTGAGCTATCGGTATGTGAGGTAGGGTGCCCAGTTCCTTTCCTCGCCGCCTTTATCTCCCCAGTGTTGCCACCAGGTGCCCATTTGCTGCTGGGTGAACAGTGAGCGAGCATCTAGTCAGGGCATCGAGTCGGACTCGAACTGCAGACCTTCCACATGGGAGGCATGAGATCTAACCAATATGCCACCAGGCCCATAGGAAATTTCTGGTTAGTCATTGAATATATTATACTTCCATAAATATGACTATCCGCTACATAAAATGAAGGACGAACTATTTGAGACGTCAAGGCAATTTGCGGGTGGTTCCATGCTAAAATTTTACGCCCCTTGTATAAAGATGCGGGTAAGCATACATTTTAATTATATTTTTACACCTATTATATTAAATTTAACCAGAGCATGAAAAAGCGGCAACACTTTTCGACATACTTAAAAGCTTTTTTCGTCCCACACTCGTCAGAGCATGAAACGTGTCGGACAAAAAAAGCTTTTAAGTATGTCGAAAAGTGTTGCCACTTTTTCGTGCTCAGGTTAAGTTCTGTAGTACCATCAGACTATTTACATATTAAATTTAATTACAATGATGTTGCAATCGCAGAGAGTCTTTACGCTATAAGAGACGGAATTGCTTGGCAGGTGATGTCTATGCTCTTGCTTCATTTTGTACTTTTTTGATTTTAACATGGCCCCCTTTGGAATTTCCTGGGGCTACCCATGATTGGTTTACAGATGCTCGTGAAATTGCGAGGAAGGTTGATGCCGTGACCCAAACTCCTGGAATATCTACAATATAAACTTTCTGAACGAGTGCACCTGCTGATTCTCTCAATGCGTGTTACAAAAGAAATGTGGCAATCCTTTTACTCGACCATCTTTTGCAGGAATTCCCATTGAGGTTTTCAAAAAGGAATTATGTTTCTTTGAATGGAATCTCTCTGATCCCCAGTATTCTCAGACATGAGCACAACAGACAGCGTCCTCTAGGCGAAAGGCGACATCGTCAACAGACATTTGGAGATAGTTACAATGAATCTGGGAGATTTTCTGACTCAGACAACCCACCTAGAATTGAAGAGGCTTGGGTTCTAGAGTTGAATGAAAAGATACATAGTATTCAAATTTATATTTATAGGGCGTTACTCCTAAGTAGGCTGGACAGTTTGGCTTTTTGGTGCTTCATTCTATTCCAAAGTTCATTCTTTTGACATAGAATTATGGCATTTTTAGCGACGCATTACCTTCATTCTACGCTGAGTGAAGCTGCTAATTATCTTATCACTGACATCACCTAAAGGTCACAAATGGGACCTTTCGATCGATACACAACGTTAACTTTACTGTTGTTGAAGCCTCCCTCCATGTTTCGTGTACTCCGTAGTATAACCTCCATCTGATGCAAGTAATACCGTTCTTTTCATTTGTAATTATAGCCTAATCTTTGTATTTACTTTGTTCTAATAGCCTGTATTCATTAGTTTTTATCAACTATAGTTATAACCAATTTTAAATATTGTTATGATGATGATGATTGAGTCAAAGTGTCCTCCTTTCCTATTAGAATGTTTCGCAACGGGAGAATGGTCCAAGATCAAACCAGAAAACGTTCTCATTTTCAGTTGATTATTACAAAGTTACATTCAAAACAGGATCAGCTCCATTTGGCGACTTACTTGCTGAAGTCATAAAAATCAAAATAGCTGGAACCAATGCAACATCTAAGGAGATTACTTTTAACAGGTGAGAGCAAACATATATGATTACTGCATCATTATTTTGAATTTGAGTAGACCAAGAAAATGTTAAGTTGTAAATGGAAGAACGTTTGCAAAATGAAATGGAAAGTTGAGAGAGACCACTTTGTAATCATTCATCTTTCCGGAAAAATGCATGGCGCTGTTCACAGCTTTAAGAAACTCCGTCCCTGTTGTGATCTAACTTCCTTTCCCATAAATCCTGTATGTCCTGGAAGCAACAGACAGCTTTGTATGCAACGTGCCACTTTTCATGTGAGGGCACCCCAAGCACGTAACTGGAGAAAAACTGCCTGTACAATCACTTTGGAGGAGCTAAAGCTTCATTTTTTTATGTATATCTCCAGGTTAACAATTCTGTTGAGGGGCCAAATTATGCAAAATTTGGGGACATTGCCCTTGTGCCTTCTTGCAGATACGTGCCAGGAGTGCCCCCTGAATGCACGTGCCCCTTACTGTTTGAAGGCATCCTACGTCCCTGACAACAGTGTATGTTAGCAGAATAATGATGCGTATTGAATATGTTCTTGCAGAAGGACGATGGTCAAAGGAGGACTGCAATCATTTGTAGCAGGTGCCCGAAACATTGGTGAACCATCGAGAGTGGAAGTATCTCATGCGGATTCGATTCAAACATGGAATCTGAGAAAGATCGCAATACAAAAGTTCGGCAGCAATATTGTGTAGGTGTTGGCTACTGCTACATTTGTTGAAGTTTTGGACTCTAGTAGATACATAGACAGTTGAACTAGGCTGGTGAAGGGGGCATAGGTGCAGAGGCGATGAGCAAAATTAACAGTGCAGAGCACTTCTATGTACAAAATCAGTGGATTATTGAGGGTAGTACCCCTTCCCTCTCCACTGTCTACGGTCCTGAGCTAAGTATGGCAAGACATAGTAACTAAAGAATTGTAAGGTCCTTGGGCTCTTTCTTATCAGTTGACTATTGTGGACAAGTCAGCAGAAGATGTGAGTAGCATTGTTCTAGCTTGCCTCTCTGCTGCTATGGCCCAAGGGTAAATCAAGACGTTAAAAGGTGTAGGGGTTGTTTTACTTCAAAACATGATCTGATTTCAAGTGATTTTTCTGTGATTTTTCGTTGATTTTTCTGTGATTTTTCTGTGATTTTTTGTGATTTTTCTTTGAATTTTTCTGTGTATTTTGCGATTTCTTTGTAATTTTTGTGTGATTTTTCTAGAATTTTTCTGATTTCTTTGTAAATTTTTTGCGATTTTTCTGCGGTTTTTCATGATTTTTTTGTGTCAACTTTCTGCTATTTTTTGTAATATTTCTGTAACTCTTTGTAACTTTTTCTGTGATTTTGTATGACCTCTTTGTTATTTTGTCTGACTTTTCTATGATTTTGTGCGATTGTTCTGCGATTTTTCTGATTTCTTTCTAATAATTATACGATTTTTCTGGGATTTTTCTGATTTCTTTGTAGTTTTTTGCGATTTTGAGCAAGATGTATGAAAAACCAATTCTTTACCCCTCGACTCAGGTCATAGTACAGCTAGTAACTGCTTTCACTGCGGTTGAGAGGGTGCTTTGAAAGCGCATCGGAGTGGCATCGAAACCGGCACTCCTGGCTCCTGATTAGCAGTCAGAGGTCAAAAACATTGAAGATGATTAAGGAAGAACTAGCAAGATCCTATGTTCATACTATAGAATACTCACACAAAATTGAAAACTCCTACGCAAACAAGTTAGAGCAGGAAATGGAATTCGTCAGTAAACAAAAAGATATGGATTTTACAGGGTCGAAACACTCGTTTGTAAGTTTGTTATCTTCTGCAAAACAGAGAGCCCAGTCTCTTCAAAGCATAATTGGTATGGCCTACCTCTCTACCTCCCTTCAACGTTTATGCGCAGCAAGGAAGACAGAACTTTGGTGCCGAAGTAGGGGTTGTGGGGAGTCTCAAGGCCCAACTTTTTGCCGAAAGCTGTCGGTAATTCTTTGGCTTTTCGCTAAATGCTACCACTGTAATCGTCTTTTATCAGTAGTTCTGGGAGATTTCGTTGCCTGTAAATTTCTTCCAATATACACCCACTCAAAAATCCTTCGGCACAAGCACGTAACTGGAGGACATGCCGTGAGGGGAAACCTGCCTATAAAAGCGCTTTGGAGGGCCAAAAGCCTTATTTTCTATTGTGAATCTCCAGGTTTATGATTCTTTAGAGGGGGGCAAAGCCATGCAAAATTTTTCATTTGGGGGCATTGCCCCCTGCAGGTACGTGCCAGCTTCTGCCACCCACCGCATGGGATTGAATTGAGGTGCACATGTTTCCTAACGTCTTGTGCACCAAAAATGTACCCGCACATGTTAGGCTTATTTCATTTCGTTTCATCATATTCAAATTAAATACACCTTACGCTTCTCTTTGATAGGTTCTACTCTTGTGCAAATGTCTGGTTGAACCCCAAGAGCAGCCGCTTCACACTTCAAAAATCAACTGAAATGCAAATTCCTGAATGTTAACCGAGTTTCAATTTCATATCGAGATAAAATAAGCAGCTTGTCTACCTTGGAAACTTCCAGTTGAGATTATTTCAAACTAGTAGCGATTTTGTTGAGTTTAAAATGTTATTTTAACTTGGTATGAATATTAGCAGAAATGGATGACGAACGGTTGAATTTCTGTCATGTTTTCTTACCGCATATATTAGCTCATCAAATGTAGTGTAAAATCTGATTATACTCAGGGGTATTGAAACATCTTTAAAAGTGAACTGGCCTGTCTCCAGTGATGTAGAAAAGCTCTGAAAATTAGGTTATCTGTGTTGGCTACAGCTTCATTTTCAAAGATTTTGATATATGAACAAATAAAGTACAGTCTTTATTGTACCTTCTACAAAAGGTGTAGACTATAATGAAGCATATTACTGGATTCAAAAGTGTGGGGGACAGTGCCCCCAGAGCCCCCAGTTTCGACGCCCCTGATACTATTGTTAATTTAGTGCTCCTTCGATGAAATCTAAACCATAAAATATACTATTTTTATAATCTGTACACACTTAATGGTCCCTAATTTTCTATCAGGATAGGAGTAATTGTTGATTGTAGGAACTCTGGAATTTTAACAGCAATTCGTGTTTGCAATTTGAAGGTGGGTGTATCTACTATTCAGAATGCACCTCCTTCATTAAGATTAATGACTTCTTCTTTCAACTTTAATTTGCTCTTTAGCACGATCTCAATTGATTCACATGGTCTTTCATGTAGCTTTAAGATAAAAGGAAGAATAGAAACTTTGTCTGTTTCGAAAACAAAAGTTCTTCCACATGCCAATAGTCACTGAAAACCTACATAAGCGTCTGGTTGAAAAGATTCATAGCCATTATAACTGACATTATTTCCTGTTAGGAGTCACAAGGTGAGGTAAGTAGCTGCACTATTTTCGATGGTTCTATAGGCTATTTTTCTTGAATTTGGAATACTTCGATTCTTAGTTTTCAAGATGCCATCCCACAGTTTTCATTGTTGATATATCTAGTTTCACTTCAAATTAATTGTCGAAGGGAATCAGGAATTTAAACAAATATATGATTCGTGCAAAACTCCAAGCTTATTGTTTTGCTTTACTTTACTAAAATTTATATCTACACGGCATTGGCTCAAAACTTGACCAAATTCAAGATGCTGTTAGATGACAGGAAGGAGCGCAGGTATTTAAAGAATTTAAACTTGAAGAATAGAGGATACAGACTGACAAACACGTACGTATACACGATATTCGATAAGCCTTGCTTTGAACTGCTGATTACCTCCATTACCGACAAGGACGCCTGCAGCACGGGGACAGCGGGGCAATCGCTTCCTGCCCAACGAGGCCAAGGGAGCAAGATGCGCCCTTTTGTTGAAGCAGCTCGTTATCTCAAAAAATATTTATAAATGGTGTGCAAAAAAGTTACAGCTTTTCTGCCTGTCGATAAGTTTTTCACTTGTGCAGGCGTCTCTAATTGCAGCCAGAGCAAGGAAACAATTATTTCTATTAAATTACGATTAGCCTGTACACTATTGTAAAAGAGTTTGGTATTCTTTCTTTTCTTCCCAAAGTTGTCGTTGGATTCATGATGTCTTCGTGGTTTTTGGTATTGATGCTTGGCCTTCTGGCTCATGGTTGGTTTATATCTTTGTCGTTGTATTTCACAGTTCCCTGACAAAGTGCTTGGAGTCCAACATCTGTCTATCAAATTTGCAAACAGAGAGACAAAAGCTTATGCAAACGCTTCCATCGAAAGTACAGTATACTCCGGATTATCCGCTATCCGATAATCCGGATTTTCAGAAAAGCCGGATTTTTCACATACTTCCTAAATGCTTCGTACCAGCATAGGTGACTCTGTTTCACCCGCATTTTCCGTCAAACATTGACTTCCAAAATGCTCAAAATTGGAAACGGAAAGCATCATGTCTAGAGGAATTTTCCATAATGATTTCACCTACTATCATTCGTCTTGTGAAAAATGTTTATTACTAAATTTACACCGCCCATACTTAACTTTGTTTATAACAATGAACGAAAGTATTATGAAGACATTACTGGAAGTCATAGGAAACGTCTCAGAATGACAAGCTCAAGCTGTACTTTCAACCACTACTCCCGGGACAGACTGGCTACATTTTTCTGCCCGCGCAGAGTGTAACTAAACCAACCCGTGAATTCTAGAAAGCCGTAAATCGGTGGGCAGAGATATTGAAAAAGGCTGCAAATTTCTGATAGATCCACAGTTTTAATGCCAGTTCTTTCATATATACATTGTGAAGTTCCCATACTAATAAGTTAACGCTTTCTCAACTTTATGCAACTGGCCCCTCGGGCATTCGCCTGAATGGCCCGACCGGCCAGTCCGCTCCTACCCTACTCCATTTCATTTTTCAAAAATTTACCCTCCTACGTATCCGGATTTCTATTTAATCTCGATTTTCCCCTTAAATGCTTTTTTATAAGGAACTTACATGTAGACGGCCGAAATATCTAAGGAGCTTAAACTACTAGCGGAAAATACCCAAAGAACTTCGCAATCTTAAAAATGATTTTATAATCAAGAAATAGGAAGCCGGTTCCATTCCTTTACAGCCAAAGCTCACTAAGATACATTTATAAAGCTTCTTTCCTACCTTAGTTGTGCTTTTAATCTTGTGTTTCCGCCAAAATTCAAGATATTAATTCAGAATTTTGATGTTTCCTCACGTCTGTACCACTCTTATGGCACTACACGTTTTTCTTTATATGAAAAGAACTGTCTGGCTTCAGCCTGGATGTTTCTTAATATTCCGTCATATCCAATCTTAAATGTTTCTTAAATGACTCCCAATGACTGTTAGTTCCAATGACAATAACAACCCAGATAAGGCAACTTTAATGCAAGAAAAAGGATGCTGAGGTTTTTTTAGGGATGTAATGGATGTTCATTCTATATTCTTACTAGTTTGATAAAAAAATCTACGATTAAAACAGTTCTTGAAAGTTATTATTTGAAACTTAGCTGAAATTTTTGGGTAATTTCAGCCTCACGGTTCTTATAGAAAAGTTTCTTATAAAAACATGTACATGTATAGTGAAAATTACGAAACTACACGTTTTCTTAAAGGAAAAATGTCTATAAGAAACATGAAGCTGAAATTACGCAAAAATTGAGAAATTAAGCGAGCACCTACCGGTGTGAAGATTGATTGCAATTATTTTCCAGAGTGGAGCCAGTTCGAGAGTATTCAGGTGAGATAGAGCACCGCTGACCAAGCACGTCAACACTTTAAAGACTGAGCCAGAACGATTCTAATAGAATATCTAACAATTAAATGTTTGGGAAGGGAATAATCACAACCTTGTGAAGTGGTGGGCACCTGAATACTCTCGGACTGGCTCCACTCTGGAAAATAATTGCAATCAATCTTCACACCGGTAGGTGCTCACTTAATTTCTCAATTATTTTCCATGAGCTGGAGCCCAGTCCTCGAGATTCATGTGAGACTTTAAAGCAAGAATCGTGATGGCTTCTATCCTCTTGATATGATTGACTTTATAACTAAACAAACACTAACTGTTAACAGCAGTTAATGAACAAAACATTTACAGTAGAAGTATATTGATCAGAGGGTGTCACCTGGTATCTATTACATATATCAGAATCAGAATAGAGATCATCATGTTTGTCTTTGAAGTAACAGGCAGGCCCTGCCTTGCAAATGTTATAAAATCTAATTTTTATTCTCTAATCTAGACACTCCTAAACTATGTCTTCCACTGTTCAACAAAACGTTGTTAACAACTGTTCTACTATGGAGTATTCAACTTGTTCAGAAGCAATTTTTCCCCAAAATTTTCTGTAATAGGCCGTTTGTAAAACCTTGCAAAAGCATTGGAACTTGTCCATCCTGCGGCTCTGCTGATCTCTTTTAGTGAAACCCCAGCTGCTAAGGCTGCACTGGTAGCTGCTGATCTTGTTGAATGTGATTTAAAATTATTATCAATGTTGGCCAGCCTGAGAACTTTCCTGCACCTTCTTGACAAAGTTGGTGTAGTCACCGGTTTGTGTGGAGCTTTGAAACTTATAAATAGCTGGATATAAAGGCCTCTCAAATGTCCCGTGAGTTCCAAGTATCGCTTTGTTAGCGCTACTGGACACAAATTGATGTCCAAGGGATACTTTTTAAGTTCTAATGGTGCCAAATGATCCCCCGGTCTAGAAGTTTTCAACAATTGTGATACGCAAAATGTGCATTTAGACTCAGTTAATTCCATATTCGTGACCGTTAATTTCGCAAGTGTCTGGTCTCTTTGTGCTGTTAGCAAACAGTAAAGCGTTACTAATTACAATGATAGCTCTTCCACTGATATTTTGTCTATTGGTTCCATTGATTGTAGATATCGTAATACGTGACCAGCGTCAAAACATGAGTTATATCTTGGAAGAGATGGTATAAGTTTAAATATTCCACGCATAAATCTTTGTACTAGCGGCTGCTTTCCAAAAGTATTACCACCAACAGGTGCTAGGATTAGCGATAGCGCCGACCTTGCAGTGTTTATAGTTGAATAACCTCCATTGGAATCGTGGTATAATTTTGTGAGGAATTCAATACCTTGTACGATTGAGGCTTTAAAAAATGGTATGTTATTTCTATTACAATATTGAATCCATTTGTCTATATATAATTTATACTGTTTGCTAGTTCCATCCGCTAATGAGCTTGAAATTATGTCAATGGCAGCATTGGACAAGTCCTTTCCTTTTAAC
>WIPJ01000451.1:72846-105854 GCA_018155075.1 Cassiopea andromeda
ATGTGTGTGTGTGTGTGTTTGTGTGTATGTGTGTATGTATGTATGTGATGTATATGTATTTAAAAAGGCTTTCAAATCATGAGAGTTTTGTATTTTAGATTTTTCGGGACAAGACAGACCGTCGCTTGTGTGTCGTTAACTTGCATTCTATTAAGATATTTAATCCAAGTTTATGCTATTGTCCTCAAGAGCTATGAGATTGCATCGTTGGTTCATGCAAGAAGAACAAAACTACCTTCTGACATTACACACCTTAGCCTTGCAACCTCAGATTTTGTTTTTATAGTGCTCATGCTCGAAATTTTTCTTCTTCCAACCACTGGAGGTACAAAAATGGCATTCTTATGTCTATCTGATCTTCATTTACTCATCATATATATCTTCCATTTTACGCACGCGTTTCATTGCAATTCAAAGACTGTTTGCTGCACTGTACCCACTTCAACTATCTATTTGGATAGCAAGGAAGCGAAGCATGACAACTCTGTTGCTGTTGTGGTTGGCTTTAATTATTGCATCAGTTCCAGTACCGATGACATATGATACCTACCGAAGAACATTCTTGTATACTTCCTTTGTGTCAGCTTGTGTTGTTGTTGTTTGCTATTTCGTCATCAGCTTTAAATTTATGACATGAAAAACACCAACAGGCGCAGAACAACAGTCACTAAATATTTCAATCTTGCTATACTCCATGTCAATAACTGCAATCTTCATGATATGTACATTTCCATACCTTGTATGTGAAATAAGACACTTGACGGTCTTCCCAACTTACGCTGTACATTTATTCTATCTGTAAAAAGTTTTAAACCCAGTTATTTACTTTTTCTCTCAAATGTGGGAGAGAAACAGATGAAGCATGTGCTACAAGTTGTGCCAATGTTGTGGACCTGAGAATGTGTCTCCAAAAGAGGTGGACTGGCTAAATTTCTTAGCCCGGACACAGTGTAATTAAATCGACCCATGAACTCTAGAAAGCGGAAATCGGAAACCGGAAATTGGGAATTGAAAAATTTGAAAATTTCCAATGAATCCTCAGTTTAAATGTCAGTTCTTTCATATTTAAACCGGTCGTCCGGGCATTTACGCTAATGGCCCGACTGGCAATTCTGCCCTTGGCATCCAAGCTAACAAATTGGTTACTAATGACAAAAAATTATGGCGCTATCCACGTGAAGTAAAGTAGAGACAATCCTATGATTAACCATTTGTTATAAATCTAGTTATTTATGTAATGGAATCAGGGGCATTGTGGCCAAGCGGGAAGCGGTAAAATTCTGGTTGATTGGGCTCCTTTAAAGGTGATTCGCTGTTTTCCTGGAAACGCTGATAAACGAGCAACCACTCAAAAAGAAATTGGCCCTCATTGCAATGATTGCACCCCAATAGACTCCCATAATGAGTTTCACGATGAAGGGGCCCCCCATTCATGAGATTTTCCTCGCCTTATTTTTGGTACCACAACTCCCTTGAATAGAAGAATGAACAGGGGGGGCTTCTGTTATTGCTACCTACTGCCCCACATTGAAACTTGTATATTTGAGGCATGTGTGGTGGCCATTGATGCTTATGTATACCCTAGCATCTTTCCCTTGAAATAGAGCTATTTGCGATATCTAAGATTGACTTCAATATGATGAGATTAAGATTTTTGTATCAAATTGCACAAAGCTGGCACGAGACGAGCTTAGCAGCACTTGAACTTGCAGTCAAATAGTCTAGATGAGATAATAATGCAAGCATCTACCAAGCCAGCATGTCACCTTCACTGGTATATTTCCATCAATATGGGAGCCTAGACCGTTGTTCCCTTAGAAAAAACTTCTGCATGTTTACACGCTTGTGCAAGCTATTTTAGCCTTAAAATGTGCATTTAAGTTGATTATTAAAGCCATATACTTAGCAAAGCTTACATTCATATTGGTATAAATTAAACTCAATGTGCTTACTTTTAGCTTAAATCTCCTTTCTCTAATCATAGTAAATTCCAGTTGATATAAAATTCAAACCTTTGCTTTACTTTACATGCTTTTTAGCTCAATGCAGATAATGATGTTATAATTCTGAATTGATTGCAAAATTTTCTGTTCTTTTTCTCTCAATCAGCAAACACTTTCGCTAAGATTCTGCAAGGAGCTATTTACATTTCACGTAACTTTCCTGACATACGTCGTGAAATGATCGATTGGGAGTATTTTTGGCCTATTTACTTACATTGTCTTCTTTCCTCAGCTACGTACTGTATTCAGTAAGATGTTTGCAAGAAACGACGCGCCAGTGACCTTTTCAGGGTAAATGCTTGCTTTGTTTGGAGTTTCATCTTTTGTAGATCTGTGACTTAAACCACCATCATCATTAATGTCCTCCTGTTTCTTATGAGCAGAGCAGACAATCAACAAAAGCAGAATGCAACAAGGAATAGGTACTACAATCACTGTGATTTGTGCTATAATTTGTGCCTTTGGCATATTTCTGAATACATTGGAGATTGTTGTGTTGCTGTACGAGAAGAGAACGAGGGTAGCCTTTGATATAACACTGCTTAGCTTAGCAGCTTCCGATTTGATCGTCTCTTTCAGTTTGATTGGCTACCTGTGTGACCCTCCAAATGCTCTCAGATTTATACTTAGACACCTCATTTATACATCTGGCTTCACATCTGCCTTACATTTAATATTCATTGCGATACAGAGACTAATCGCTGTACGATGGCCTTTACATGCGGCCATTTTATTAACAAGAAAGCGTTGCCTCGTTTACATATTCCTGCTTTGGAGTGCATCCTTGATCGCCTCATTGCCCATCATAAGCGGAAATGATGCGTTCTACAGGGTGTACCTATGCACTCCTTTGGCTTTTGGAAGTGTCATACTGTTGCTTCACGTAGCCTTGAACTTTGCTATGAAGACAAGAAAGCCCATCTCTTCAGTAAGGGCTAATGAGAGCCAGAATCGTCGCGTTATGATGTACGCTATTGCCATCACGTCAGTGTTTCTTATCTGTAATTTCCCATACACATTCTCTCTGATAAAAAATACGTACACTCGAAACGTTCCCGAGTATACTTTCTACTTGTACATTCTACACGTGGTTTGTGATCCTGTTTTGTACTTTTTATTCCATTACCTAAAAGCCCGAAAGCCGTCCAAATCACGATGCAAAGCGAGAAGTGGAGGCAAACCTTTCCCGGTGGTAGAACATGCCCCAGTAGAACAGAAAAGATGGGCCAAATAGCTGTATCTACTTGCAACACCATGATCTTCTAGGAAAGAGGCCCAAACGACTATATATTACCTTTAAAAGTAATTTTAGAAAAGTTGATTCCAGGTTAATTTCTGTCCTAGTTTACAATACATTGCTTGCTAAAGCTGAGGTTGAGTTGCATTGATGAATTAAATTCTTACTGCCGAAATCAAATGCGTTTTATGTAACGTGATTTTGATACCCCTGCAGATGTCCCCATGCTCAAACCCTGTTTCGACATATAACTGCTTCCACAGGATAAGCCTTATCAGTGTTACGAGTACTTTTATATTAATCTATATAGTCATTTCGTGAAAAGCAGATTTTGATGTAGATATATCCGTGGTTATATGATATAAATGCTTCCCATTTCAGTCAGATAGATAGGCTTTTTAGCTTTCTTGTAAATATACTTATTGTATACAATAATACACCACACAGATGTTGGTAGTTTACCTTGGGCTAGCTTGCACTGCACGTGTCAAATAATTAGAAAATAATAAAGGACAATTAATATAGCTAAAAGATAGAATAATGATAAGTTACATCAGATGTAACTTATTCTTATTCTATCTTTTAGTTATATTAACATTTGAAAGTTCAAAAGTTCAGCGCTATTCCATGGCATACTCTAGTGTCTTTAATAGAAGGGGGCATTGGAAGGGGGCATTGGAAGGGAGCGTTCATATCGGCCAATTTTTAATAGAAAGGGGTGCGAATAGAAGGGGGTGTTCATGTCGGCTAGTTTTCAATAAAAAGAGGGTGCTAATAGAAAGGATTATGCATTTCGGCAGCTTTTCAATAGAAAAAGAGTGCTAAGAGAAGGTGGTTTATGCTGGTGAATTGTTTTAATAGGTAATTTAATCTTCTGCGCGTTCTGATCATGATCAATTTATAAAGTTTAATAGAAAGAAGGTGGTGTCAATAAGGCTGTTCTTAGTTTTTCCCAAATCTTGGTGCTGAATTGTTCTTTACTTGTTCTTAAATTAGTAGCCCGTAGGCCATTTAGCAATACATAGAAAGACAAAATGCAAGACATCATTGAATGTTTTGTTTGAGAGCTAAATGTTACAACCAAGATGATCTCTCTTGCATATTAATGTTGAAAAATTTTATGAACAATTATGAATAGGCAATGCTAGCACAGTATTTAGTTTAGCTAGGAGCTAATAATTTGCGAAAATCAATGAAAAATGTGTTAAGACTGTCATTTCTACTCAGGCTAACAAGGAAAGGACATTTCATGTTCATTTGTTAGTGGAAGGCGCCTGAATCGTTTTCCAAAAATACATTTTACGACGAAGCTTTAGGCTCAGCCTTGTTCTTAATTTGTTCTTAATTTGCCACCAAATTTAAGGCTCGTGTTCTTATAAAATTGTTCATATTAAAAAGATAGTATAATAAACTCTTTATGCTTTATAACCAATGAAAACTTTTTAGAATGCAATAGTCAGTGCTTCAGCATATATTTAGAAATTCAAGTTCTACTGCATAATAGAAGTTCATGCTTTTTGAAGATGTTACAAGAAAACTGTAAGTCTTCAATGCAGCTTACATAGGTCTAATCAAGCATGAAAATTCATTTTAACATTTCACGACGGCTCTGTAGCTATTGAACCAGTGGTGGCACCAGAGAAAAATGATGGGGGATTTGTGCTGCCAAAGTGCTGAGCGTAGTCAAAGAAAATTAACAGAAGGCACCTATCGCATTGGCTAAGAAACCTTAAAATAGATAATGGATGTTATGAGGTACCGACAGTGTATAGAGACTGACTCTCAAGCCAACCTGTAGCGCCGTCCCTCTATTCAACTCTATCATCCCTTATCTGGGCTCTATATTTGTATTTAGAAAAAAAGGTAGTCCCGTATACTTTCGTACGTAGGAGAGTGCCTGTTAGAGAGAACACTTATCCTGAGCCATCGGCATGTGAGGTAGAGTGGCCAGTTCCTTGCCGCCTTTATTTCCCCAGTGCTGCCACCGGGTACCCATTTGCTGCTAGGTGAACAATGAGTGAGCATTCAGTCAGGGCATCGAGTCGGGCTCGAGCCGTAGACCTTCCGCATGGGAGGCATGCGCTCTAACCACTAGGCTACCTCGCTCATTTTTGTATTTAGAGCACATAATATCTTTGACTTTTAAACACTGTTTTGTTTTCTTTAGTCAACTTTCGTGCCAACGTTAAAGTAGCTTTGGTTTTCTTTGATTTAACAACCATCTAACACAGTTCAAAACATGTCTGCTTTTGAATAGGCTAGTCAGAAAAGCCCACATTTGGTTAATATTTGCAATGAATAAATAATGAGAAATTCAAAAAGCTATAAGAGAGCTAAAACGAGATACCATACATAAAATTACACTTTGAATGGATTTATAGCTTTTTAAGTAATAAATTTCTTCTCAATTAAGAATTTGGCTCATCACGCCATATGCTCAGAGATAAACTTCGCAAATTACTTTCTAAATTAGCTAAATAGAAACCAATCAAGTACCCACTCAATAAATTACTCTTGCATTTATGGATTTTAGCTGTATTTTAGCTAAAATCTCTCATTTACAGAGTCAACATTACGTACAGAAATCGTGGATATTACTGAGGCAGCCTGTTTCTTTCCAAACAACGGCATTCATCTTCCACTAAAACTGCCTTCGATTTCAATATTGACTGTAATGCTATTTCCATAACAAATTATAAAAAAGAGCTTTCAAGTCTTTAAATATGTAAATATATACAAATATGTACACGCACTTCAAAATTGGATTGTTAGTACATAAAATCTTTGCTGCTTACATGATAATAGGTGATAGCTGCAAGATAATTTAGCTGAGCAAAATAGCGTTTTTACAGAGTGATATCGTTTCAGCTACGAATTGGTGCAGTGTGCTTATGTATGTGCAGTTGGAAGCATTGGACATTCTGCTTTGATGAAAAAGAAATTTGTGGTTGTTTGAAAGAGCGATTGAGACTTGTAACCGTTATTTTGGGGCCAATAAAAAACTATAAAAGACCAGAATCTTAGAAGTTACATGCCAAAGTAAAGCATACGAACTCAGAGGCCAGCAAATTTGATGCTAAAATGTATTGGTTGATTTCGATATACTTGTTTGGTGTAATCTTAAACGGCAGTCAAATTGGTCTACTATTGTACCAAAAGAGAATAAAGGTACCCTTTGACATATCACTGTTAAGCCTAGCAGTTGCGGACTTCCTAACCTCTCTCATCCCTTCAATAGTACATATATTCAAACTTTTCCAGCCAGTGCTCTATCTTCACATCATATCATATATTTATTACACATCATGCCTGACGTCTGCTTTCCAGTTGGGCTTTATTGCTTTTCAAAGGCTGGTTGCCGTTTTGTACCCACACAAATTCTGTTCTATAATAACAAGACGTTGCTGCATCATTGCAACCTGCATCATATGGCTGATTTCTATCCTGTTGATATTACCGATTTTCATTAGAAAAAATGATCTTTACATGAATGTTTATTTCTACATTCCACTGCTAGCAGGAGTAGTCATTTTTGTCAGCTACTTCATGTTAAATTATCAACTGCTCAAATATAAAAATCGGTCTGTCGCAAATCAATCGTGGGACAAGCATCGTCGAATTATCATTTATTCAACCACAATTACAGTCGTCTTCTTGCTCTCTACTTTGCCATTCACAATTGCGCAGGTTTATTGCAAACAAGATGATACATTTAAACACGCTGCATCATATATGTATATATTTCACGTAATTTTCATTCCACTTCTGTACTTTTTGTTCCAATATATGAGTTTTAAGAAGCTTTGCATGAAAGTCAGTGACGCTGGAACAGCCGCTCAAACAAGGGCCAATCTTCAACGATGAGACCAAAAAACAACATTCTAAATACATTAAAAATACGATCATGATGTGTCTTCAATATGGACAGAAACTAATGTAAAAATGTCATCTTCAATTGATTGGCCTATCTCTCTTTATATTGTGATCGATCCAAACGATTTACAGTGTAAAATTAAATGATTTGAAGTGACTGCTTTTTCATTTGCGCAATCTTAGCTATTAATCGTTGAAAGAGTTGAGTTCTCTTGTTTTAATTTTGCACTTTCATTTCAATGTAAGACAAACGGAATGTTCTTGGTAGAAGTTACCAATCCATCCCATTACCTAAGCACTTTGATTTTCGCCATGTATATCTTTGATTAGCTTTGATGAATGAAATCATCTTCCATTCCTACACCATTTTATATTTTATAAGCATCAAAACTTTCTTAGCAAACATTTATGAGGTTCCAATGTTTTGCACATGCATATTAGAGGAAATTAAAAATTCCATGTCTCTGAAATGATGATAAGTCTTAGTAAACAACAAAAGTTAAACTGCTAGAGGATAGCCAGCTTCACATACATTACATTTTGCACACAGATAAATCGAATTTGAAGTGCATATTCACCAATAAACTTTCTTAGGTCTGAAAAATCCAGTGCTAAACTGTCTTAACTTCTTGAGCAGTCGAGTACTACTTTCTTGTAAACCACTTTGTCATAAATAAATGAACTTGTATTTCAATGAGACTGCCTATGCCAATATCGCGAAGGTGTTAAGCTGCTTTGCATTTATCAATTTAGAATAATGCGAGACCCTCGGAAAAATTGGTTGCCTAGGTACATCCTTGGGGAACTTTTATCTTATCCCTTTACTGGTGGTACATTTTGACAGTTATATAAGTAGTTTTCGTTCCAATCAAAGAATGCTTTAATTCTGGGCATAAGCTTTTGTGCATCATATTAACTCTTACTAAGCAATATGTTGCATTTTGGAAGGGAATTTTTGCCTCATTCTCCCCATATAAAAGGTATGAGGGGCACTAACTCCCTCCCTCCCCTCCTGCGTCCTGAGGAAAAGCATGTAAAGCTGTATCTTTGCTTCTCTCTAGGTCAATGCTTACCAGTATGGGGCTAGTGACCCATATGAAGTATTAGTGACTCATATGTGCTTTGTATTTTTATTGAGGCAATTAACCCCTACTGCTCAGGCCTGAGTTCAAATTTGTGAACTCTTTTTGGATGTTTGGAAATTTTCTTAAAATTGATAAGTATATGTAGTTTAATATTTTTTTCTAGTAAAACCAAGTTCTTAGCACCCTTCAGTGTCCTTTTGCTGACAATAAGTTGATTGGTTAATCACAAGATTTTCATGTCTCAACACGTGGGTAACAAAAAATTTATAAATGATTTTTAAACGGTTCGGTTTAGGAGCAACTGCCCTTGATTCATTCTGGTTGAGGTACCACGGGTGACTGGGGGGCATGTCCCTCCAGTTCGGGTTTTTTTAGAAAAAATTTAGAACTGCACATAAAATCCAGTGATGCTGTTTTGAAGAATTAAATTCTGGTTGCAGATGGAATTGAACTCCCTAATTTTTGCAAAAATGGGTAGATATATTTTACTACCTCTAACAATTCAATTCTTGGTTGTGTTTTGCCTATCATTTCACAATTAAGTCTACCATTTTTACCGCTAGTTACATTCTGACACCCCTGCACCACTATGTAATACTGGTAATTTGAAAGTGTAAGAGAATCAGTTGTGAATGTGTATGGAAGTATCTAACATTGTCATAGTAACGTCAACTAGTAGTTAGATATCATATGAAATACTGCTATTTTGAGATTTGGATTTTCGTATATGGGATTTATGATTGTATTTAGACTTAGCTATCGTCGGACGATTAGCTTTGGTATTATTAGCTTGAAAAAGTACTTATATCTTTACATTAAGACGTAGCATTTTGTTGTTGTATTAGGACTGTCATCGCTAGAGGTACGTTGTTGAGGAGTGCCTAATGTGTTATATTGTTTATTAGTTACGTCGGAGGCTCCAGGAGTAATTAGCCAAATGAATCACGGTAGTTAACTGGTAATGTAGACGCGTATGTAAATTGATCATTATTCATCGTATGGCATAAAGGACCAAGTCATTACTTTTGTTAAAGGGCATCAATGTTGGTAATTAGTGCAAACTCAATTAAGCATCTTTAATTAGTCGCGATTGTGTAATAAGCCTATTGTTGCTATAGAGCTATAAAACTGTGTGGCTTAGAGAGAGAGGGGGAGAAGAAGGAAAGAAAGAGAGAGTTCTTCAGGTTCAATGGAAGGGACGTAAAGTTACCTCGCCGAACCATGGCCGAGAAAAGTAGCTAGTTACTAAAGATTGAAAGATCAAGAAAAGAAGTTACGATAATTGAGTGTGTACATCTTTGTTTTCTACTCTGGGCTCGACAACGACAGATGACCGGCGTACAAAGCAGCAGTTTTGCTTTTTTGTTTGTTTGGTTTTGTAAACATTATTTTTCCCAGTTTACAACTAAATAACAAACTTTTTTGAATTGAACAGTTTTTTCATTAGAACTGCACTAATCTTTCTAGGACTGCACATTTTGTGTGGAACTGCACGTTAAAAACATCCAGCCTCCAGTCTTCTCCAGGATCGCTTTTCTAATTTTTCAAAGTTCGATGAAAAAATGTTTTGGTGTAAAGTGATACACTTTTATGCCATTGCTCTTTATCACACTTTCGTCACATCTCTTACTGCTCAACGTTGTACCGAAATGGTAAGATTGACACTTCCTTGCAGTGACATGGGTTGGAAGCTAAGGGACGTGGTCAGTATAGGGCGCGGTTAGTATAGGGCGAGGCACCCAGAATGAAATGAGCTTAGAGTTAATAGGAATGAGCATGGAGCAATTCACAACGAGGCTAGGGCCTACCGTGTGAATTGGAGTGATAAATCAAGTGGTAAACTGCATGAAGATTTTACGGCAGCATTTTGAAAGTTTGTGCGCAAAATTGAGTAGGAATATTTGTGCCAGACAGCCTAGAATATTCATAGGCTGCTTGCGTGTAAGTAGAGAGACAGCAGATTGCAGTTTTCCGCTGATTGCCAGAGCTGCAAGTTGCTCTCATCAATATCAAACATTTTTGAGCAGACAGAGTGTTACAGGGCATCGAAAAGACATAATTTATCAGCAGTTGTTAGCAATGTCCTCAAAGGAAGAGAACCCCGTTGCAACTGATGAGAAAGGGTAATTTCTGTTAGGTTATTACTAACGCAATGATTCTAACGTGATGCTTTACGCTTGAACTCGTCATGCATGATCACATGGCATGCATGGAGCATACTTTTTTATTTTTAAAAGGCATGCAATTTATTAGCATCACCCAGTGTAGAAAATGATGAGGAACCTTGAAAGGCACCCTATGTATTACACAATAGCATTCATGTTTAGTTCATTCATCGCGAAATTCGGCTTGCGAAACACGTCATTGTCACTAAAACTGACTTCCCTCTTGATGCAGAAGTTAGGAGTATTGATTTATTCAAAATCATTTTTTTGATTTCTTATATTAAATGATTACTGTATCTTTGAATTTTTTTTTCTGGACTTGAAGCTGATGGATAGAATTGAAAATACAGGCCTTCTTATGAATGAGAATATTCAGTGCTTGATGTTTATGGGCTTGAACTTTCATTTTTGAATCCCTTTGCCAGTGCTATAGTTTCTGCACAGCTCAAAGGCCAGTTGAATATTTCCTAAGATGCTTTATTTATAGAAAACATTAGTAGCAAGTAAAGATATTGAATACCTGTTTTTAATAATGACTTTAGAGAGCCTCTTTCAAAAAATGCTATGAAAAAGCTGGAGAAGGAGAAGAAGAAAGCTGAGGCAAAGGCACAAAGGGAAGCAAAGCAGGTTTATATGTTTTTAACACAGTTTTGAGCTTTGATTGCTGAATTTTGCTTTTCTTTCATGATCCAAAGTGATTTAGTGATTGCCAGGTGATACTTGAATATTGCTCTGCTGAAAGGAATATGCTTTCATTCTAGTGCAACTTTCTGTTTATCATGTGGAAGTTAATGCTTTGTGTGGATCCACTCTAGAATAATAAATTTGATAACCTGATTATTGAGCATTAAGCATGCTTATATTTTGTAATTTTATGAGAGAAAATTTTATTTTTATCTAAATGAGTAAATCAGACATGATATTGAAAATAAAATAGATATTTTACTGAAATATGGAAGCCAAATCAATTATGATAGATGAATTTAGTGTAATGATTTTACAATAACTGGCTTTTTTTGATATATTACTTTGAAAGTCTATGTCAGTTTTTGTTCAATCTGTATTTTTGTTATATTTTGATAACAATTACCATATCTTATTGAAAATACACAATGCTTGGATCATACTACATAGAATTGATCTCAAGTATTGATTTAGCAGCTATTAATGTTGTGTATATATTTCCTTACAGGCTGCAGAGGAGGCTCAGGTGGCAGCTGATGTGAGTTTATTTTGCTTACCTGACCCCAGTTAGACAGGCTGGCTATTTCCTAGAACATTTTAAAGGTTGTAGGAAGATCTCAGGAGGGAATATTTTATAATATAGCAGTGATATTGGATCTTACTTTGTGAAAGTTGATGAAAGCTTTTAAAGTTCCTTCTTAGTTTGTTTTAAGAGAATTAGAAATTTTGTCTCCCTTTACTAAAACTTGTATAGGACAGATTCTTTAGTGACAGAAAGATCATGCATGAATGAGCATTTAATATCAGAAAGGTATAGAATATTGTCAAACACTTATTACCAGCTTTGGGTATTTGTTGGAACTTCTTCTACTCTGCAACAGGCATCTAGTTGCAAGAGAAGTATAGAGGGGAAATACCCCCAAAGTGTAAAAGGTTAGCAGGTTTTACCCCTTTGCAGGATTATTGACCTAATAATTGAAATATCAGTTGAGTAGCTGTGGCCTAGTGGTAATGCACTTAACTCAGACCAACGTGGTACTGGATTCAAGGTGCATTGCAGGCTATTGGTGATGTCAGGAAGAGCACCCAGTCTTAAATACTAGTGCCAGAACTTAAGTCCTCTTAGAGGCACCATCCAAGCCCCAAGGAAGTGGGGGAAATTGAGTTAAAATTGAGAAAAAAAGGATTAAAATATCAGTTGTTGAAGACAGGTTTCTTTAAAACTCTTGCTGTTAGATATTTATTTCCTTTATATGTTCTTGCATCCTCCAAGATAAGGATAATAACAGAGCTCCACTTGGACAAGATATCCAGCCACCTGTTTGCTTGCCACATAGCTTTATTATATTAAGTAATTTTTCCATAGGATTTTGCCAAAGACAGATATGGTGATGCTCCATTGATTCAATCACAATCAAAAACAGGTATAAAATATATTCTAAAAAATTTGGGATTTTACATCTGTTTTGCATAGTTTTCTTTTGCTTTTGTTCCAAAATACATTTTGCTGAATGCCAGCTCCCACTCCATTTCAGAAATTTACAAACTTTGTTGTAAATTGTGTTTTATACAAGCTATTTATTGAAATATTTTATAGGCCTTTTAACCCACCATACTTTCTGTTGCTTATTCTCTATGTGGTGCACAGTACTGTCACATTTCAATTGACCACTAGAAGCCTACATTCATTGAGTGATAGGTTTGTTTCATTTGTCTATTTTGTATATTGTTTCAGATCGTGTGTGGTTAAGAGTGAATGACATAAACAAAGATAAAGTTGAACAAAGGGTGCTTGTTAGGGGAAGGCTTCATACAAGCAGAGGGGCTGGTAAGTACCCAGTTGGTGTTCCCCTTGTAAAGTCAATGTTATCTTTTTTCAGCACACTTGGACTCTGCAGGGATTGTCATGTTTTTTATTTGATTTTGGCTGGGAATCTGTCTTACTCGCAGGTCCAGAAGAAGGAATATTGTCATGGAATACAACTTGAGAAAATTAAGTATAGCACTTTGCAATACAGGTCTTAAATTGCATGCAACTATATTGAACTTATATTGAATAGTATTACTCATTGTTCTTGCACTATACCTATCACAATACTTTGTGAAAACTCTTTTTTTTGTTTAGGAAAGCAATGCTTCATTGTTGTTAGGCAGAAGCAATACAGTGTGCAAGCAATAGTATCAGCCAGTGAGACAGTCAGCAAGCCAATGGTCAAATTTGCAACAAAGTAAGCCTGCTCCATAAGTTATTTAGGATAAGATTCATTTTACAATGATGTAGACCCAAAATTTTAAATCAATTAGTGCTTGAATTTCCAATATTTTGGGAAAAGTATTTTTGAATGGGGCAGGGGAAGTACAATAAGTTCAGAAATACAGCTGAAAATATGTTGACACATGTAATTGTTTTATTTTGATCATTTCTTGATTGAATGGATGAGAACCCATTTTTGGTTTTTGTGAGAATTCTGAGTGAAACTCCAGTATAAACTTAGTGAAACTTAGTTTAGCTTTTGATGATAGTTGTTGCTGCTAACCACAGTAGGATTATTAAAGAAAATTTTTCTTTCACTGTACTCCAAGCCTTATGTTATTATTAAATTTCATTAATAAATTTTTTTATTCAATTAACACTCAGCATCACAAAAGAGTCAATAATTGATGTAGAAGGTATTGTCAAGGCAGTTGATCCAAAGATTCAAAGTTGTTCACAAGACGATGTGGAAATTCATGTTGACAAGGTATGGGAAGGTCTTTCTTATATTAAGTAATTGCAGATGTTTTCAGCCTTAGTAGATTAACTTGATGAGTTCATGAAAGTAATCTGACTGGAGCTACTCTAGGAGATGCTGTCTGTTTTCACTTTGCTATGAGGGCTTGACAACATTTGGTTTGTTGCTCAGTGTTTATTTTCCTTTTTTTAACCCCCAAAATATCTTTGTTTTATTTCCTTTGGTCATATTTTTTGGATTGATGTATCATGGGGTTGCTGTATTGCCAAACTTTTCTTCAATTCAGGGCACAGATGTTATGTCATATCTATGTAGCTACTGACTTCTTGCTTAAAAAATAATTGCTTTTGCTGTTTTTTTTCTGTAGATATTTGTTGTTAGTGCTGCAAGCCCAAGACTTCCATTATTGATAGAGGATGCATCACGGCCAGAGACTGATGAAGTAAGTAAAATCTTTAGAGATGTTATGTGAATTAATTTTGACATTCTGGCATATGTAGTCATTTAAAGGACAGAATTTATAGGAACTTTTTGTACACAAGTGCTAGTCTTATTTGCTTTTAAGTTCTTTACCACCATTTCTGAGCATACTTTGCTCAGCTTTCCCTACTTCTACTTCTATGGTACTGTATCTTGAATTTTTTAATGGAAAGTTTCAGTTTGTATTTTACCCTTTTTGTTTAACATACTATATACACTTCATCAAAACTAAAACTTATGTTCTGTGGTTGATTTTGAAGTCTGCTTTATTTAGGCATTAGCTCATGTTAACCAAGACACAAGACTTGATAACAGGATCATTGATTTGAGAGTGAGTGAATTTTTTTCAATTATTTCATAGTATCTACCACAGAAATTTACAGTGCAATTGATACATTGTGTTACATTTTTAAGTTCCTTTCATGGTATGCTCAGAGCCATCCCAAGGATGTTTTAAGAGGGGGTACAGCCAAATTGTTTTTGCCAACTAAAGTTGAGATCACATATATGTGTGTAAAGGGCTTTAGCTATTGAAAAGTCACCAGACCACTCCAGAGTATGTAGGAGCTAAATAAACAAAGTGTAATTAGGAAGGAGCAATGAGGTAGATTGCAAAAGTAAGGAGGATTCCCCTTTTAAAATGAAAATGTCCAGAAGTAGCAAGTAGGGCAGACAAAAATTTTAATGCCTTTCTTTCATTTCCCTTATTTGCAACTAATTTAGAAATGATGAAAAGAATGTTTTCTCATTGAAGTAGCATGGTGTATCAATTTTCTAATAAAGCATCTTTTCAGGAGTGGCATAAAGCACTGAACACTCTCACTGTAGGGACGGCCATGAGAAGGGAAGGAAAGATTTGCTTCAGACAATGAAAATTGTTGCCAAGTGCCTCATAGCTGTCACAGTTTTTCTTCAAAATAACATACTATTTTATCAGTGTCATGCATTTTTTGATGTATCCGTTAAGGTTGATTGTTCCTTCACAGACCATCACCAATCAAGCACTGTACAAGTTGCAAGGAGCAGTATGCCTTCTCTTCAGAGAATATTTGGGTACCCAGAACTTTGTAGAAATTCACACACCAAAAATTATTTCAGGTATGAATCAGAAAGTTATGTTGAAAAGTAAGGTTATGTTGCTTTGAGTCAGGAAGTAGAAAGTTATGTTGAAATTTTTTGGGGGTATTGGTGTTTTTTTTAATGCAGTGCAGACTCGCCATTTATATACTGCTTTGATATAGTGAGGTGTACTATTGTATACTTAATTATACTATTGTTATCATGAAGTTCATTGTTGTTATGCTCTCAGTCTGTTCTTAATTGACCTTATCACCTAAAATACTTTATTTATTTAGCTGCCAGTGAAGGTGGAGCGAATGTATTTACTGTCTCATACTTCAAGAGTGAGCAAATTTTCTTATTTTTCCTTCCATTACTCTCCTTGGTAATCTTTTCACCTGTTTCCTATTAACTCAAACAAATAGACAGTATAACTCTTCACTTTGTCATTTTGTATTTAAAATATTAGTCTAGTTTTCGACTGTTTGCATGAATGTTTAGGAGTTGATTTTCTATTGAAATTGATATTATTCATTGAACAATCCAGAAGAAGTTTGCACCTCCAAAACAACAGCTCTCTGTAAATATCTTTTAGTAATACTATGTTATTACATAGTTGAGAAACTTGTCCATTCGCTGGTTGGCTATAAGGAAGTAATGTTTTTCTAAAAGTGGTGAATTTTTTCCACGTTTGTTTCAATGACATATGTATTTTCATTGGCTCTAGATAATGCATACTTGGCTCAGTCACCTCAGCTGTACAAACAGATGGCAATTGCTGCTGATTTTGAGAGAGTATTCACTGTTGGAGCAGGTATTCACCAAACTATCACTTATATCTAAAAAACTAGCAACTAAAGTTCCTCCTTATTGCCGCACTTCATTAGATGTTCCCTCTAATATGCACTACTTACACAGAATGGTTAGATCATATAAGGGCCACTTAAACAACACAATGCTCTACAGTTTGCATTCATAGTTTGTGGATCATGTTTACGGTACCTTGAACCTTAAGCTGCACAAAATATACTTGTAAGTACTTCCATCCAGTGAACACTGCACCAAGAACTTAAGAGATTTTATAAATGCTGTGGCACTTATGAGGGAGTGCAGTAATTGCAAATGGTCATTTTTGTTGTTACTGAGAAATGTCATGTTATGCTTTCTAGCTTGTTGCATAAAATTTTTAGGATTTTTCCAAGTTTCCCTTTTCTTGGTTATGCAGATAGTTACACAGGAATGCCTCATTCATCATACTTTTTTTGGATAGAAGTTATTTAGTAAGTTGGCAGGCAATTTGTTGGCTAGTTAGTAAGTATTTAGATGGTTGTGTAGGTAGATGAGAAGAAAGGTAAGTTGGTAAGCAGTTATCAGATATTTTCTGTCATGTGAAATTTTATTGACTTCCCATAAATGATGACAACCAGCTAGAATCGCATATTGCAGCCAGAGTTCATTAATCTGCGTGAGCGATGGGCAACACTCGCAGGCACAAAGTGCCACACTTAGAACTTTTGCAAGTACTTTTATAGTCTGTTGGTATTACAGAACTTTATCACAGCACGAAAAAGCGGCAATTTTCTTTTGTGGAAAAGAATGTTGCTGCTTTTTTGTGCTGTGGCAAATACTTTTCCTCAAAACCTGTTTATGAATGTCTATTACAATCTGTTTTCTCTGCAAGCTCATTTTTCTCAGATCTGCACTCACAGGTACAAAATACTGTTAATGAGGCCTGATTGCAGCAACCAGACTTGTCGATCAACCACTTACATGGCATTAATCAGTGGTCCCATCAGAACTGATGTGTTATTTTCATCGTGTTGGTCTTAACATCTGATATAGAGTTCATTACAGATCTCTTCGCATTTTCTAGACAGCGAACGGTATCTTTAAAAACGGAGTTGTGGCAGGGACTGTATGTATACCACTATGGGAAATTGTTTGATTTGCCACAGTTTAATGATGAATAATTCATTCAGTTTTCAGGGCGGAGGATAGCAACACTCACCGTCATCTTTGTGAATTTGTTGGTTTGGATATTGAAATGAATTTTTATGAGCATTATCATGAGGTAATGCATTCGGAGTCATGTTATAAAATTTATTTTTTCAAACAGTTTCAGCTAGAAGTATTTATGAGTGCCCACTTGTACGTGGATAGTTACTCTATTACAGAAGACTTCTTTGATATTTCTACAACTTTGTCAGAAGATTTGTCGTTATTTCAGATTTCCTACAAGTAGTTTCACAGGATGACTAGCAAACCCTAGAAGCCCTGAAAGACTCTGAAAACCTTGGATTTTCTTTGCCCTTGGAAAAGTACTCTAGAATATTCTGAAATTACAACCCACCCATGAAAAATTATGTTCTGAAGCAGATATCCCGTGCACCATTATTTGGCCATGCAGTGCTGTTGCAGTTTTGATTCCTGTAACGCAGTGGAGGAGGATCTATGAGGTTAATGGGGGGAAGAAATGGCGTGCCATGTGTCATGGTGGGTTATGTAGTAAGCAGCCTCTTTTTCCAATAACGTAAACGAAGCTTCAGATAAAGTGCAGAATGGAATGTTGATGGGTACAAGCAGAAGTTCTATTTTGTGATAATCATGTTGTCCCAGGAAATGTTCGAAAACCCTCTTGAAAACCCTGGAAATTTGGTGGAAAATCCTCTGGAAAGGCCTGGAAAACATTTAAGTAGAATGTTGCCAACCCGTTGCATATAATGACTTTTGAAGTGACCTTGTCTTGATATGTTGTGTGTTGCAAATTTATTTTCTGTCCTTTTAGCATTTGCTATGTTATCTATTTTGTTCTCAATCATATTTGTAATAAGTTCTCCTATCTCCTTTCCCACAGGTGCTCAAAATGATTGGTGATACATTCATTCATATTTTCAAGGGATTACGCGATCGGTAATTGAATGTTTCACTTCTTGCAGTTCAGGGGGTGCGGGCTGGTTAGGCCTGGGGCATGGACCCCCTTGAGATAACTATTTAAAGGACGAAAAAATAGCA
Source organism: Cassiopea andromeda (assembly GCA_018155075.1). Lineage (NCBI taxonomy): Eukaryota > Metazoa > Cnidaria > Scyphozoa > Rhizostomeae > Cassiopeidae > Cassiopea > Cassiopea andromeda. The sequence goes on from WIPJ01000451.1 coordinate 91,177, forward strand.
CAGCGATTTTTGTCATGTTTCAGGAGGGTACTTTTGTTAGTTTTGTTCAAAAATTTGCCATCTCTGTGTGATAGCCCATGAGAGTTAACTTTTTATTTTATAAAAAAACTTTATTAATTTGTGAAATTTTTCCGAGAGTCTTGCACTTTTTCCAACCTCCCGATTTATTTCATTTCGAGATTTTTCATGGCTGCAAGTAGCTTTTTTCTCAGTTAACATGACTGAATGTATAATTAGCACGAGAAGGTGCAAAAAGTAGTGTGCAGAAGCTCTTGTGTGATCTGCACTATAACCCCCCCGGGGTGTAATCGAGGGGTAACTCGATATAACGCCGCTATATTTCCTAAAATGTTTTGCTTTCACCGTTGTACTACCTACTAAAGCAAATTATAACATTATGCTTAACAAATGTTCGATATGCAAAGTAGTGCTACCTAGTGAAGAAAGTTGTCAACGATTTGCAATTATCTTTGCAATGAATATAAATCTGAAACCCTGTGCTTGTTTTACAATGTTGCGTTATGCTTTCTAAGAGTTTACGACGATAGACTATACCTCCCTATTTATTCCACTTCCCCTGATTGTTCTCCACTCTAGAGCAGTGGTTTTCAACCAGGCTTCTAGGCAGATGTCGTACTTGCAGGGGGCACAGGGTAATGCCCCAAAATGAAAAATTTTGCATAGTTTTGCCCCCCAACAGAATCCTTACTTTACATAGCAAATAAGGCTTTGCTCCTCCTCCACAGTGATTGCGTTGGCAGATTTTCCTCCACGACGCTTCCTCAAGTGACGTGTTGCTATGATCGAAAGTAATTTTAATTTTCCTGTGCAAGTATACGAACAGGGGCTCTTGGATCGACTGAAATGTTCCAAGGGGTTCAGCTCCAGGAAAAGGTTGAAAACCATTGCTCTGGTTCCAGCAATGTTCCTCTTGATATCTAGACTTGAATATTCCTCTTTCCCATGCAGATATGCTGATGAAATCAACACAGTCGGTAAACAATTTCCAGTAGAGCCTTTCCAATTTCTGGAGCCAAGGTTAGTCTTTCGCACCTCTGACATCATGCACACCCTTAACATGAATGCCTAGTTTTTTGCCTGAAATCAAGGGATAAATTCATATCTTTTTCTTGATAAACTATTTTATCTCAAAAGCAAAGCAAGAGCAGACCAAAACAATAAACATGGTATCTACAGTATACAAATTAAAAATTTGATCCTTTTCTATATATTGAAGAGTACAATATCTAATTTTTGATGGAGCTCGGGCCTTACATTAGTCTGAAATTAATGTTAAAATTTAGGTAACTTGACCCCTGTCCGCCCCAAAACCCCTAACCCTTCCAAAAACTCTAACCCTTCCAAAAACTCTAGTCCTTCCAAAAACTCTAATCCTTCCAAAACCCTAACCCTTAGCCAAACCCTAACCCTGCAAGCGTATTATGGTGAAATACCTTAATGGCTAATCTTGACATCGAAAATAGTTATCATGTCATTAAGATAATTCCACCTTAGCCTATCTAGTCTTGACTATTGGGAAAATTTTCCTACAAGCAATAATTGCTCAACTTGTTGTGAAATTTTGTTTATTTTGATGAGAACTAGAATTATGAGGAAACTCTGGTTGTCATAGAAGCAAAAGAAAAAACCTTTTGGAGGAAAAGGTTTGGTCTCCCGTGCGGGGAATCGAACCCCGGCCACGGCGGTGAAAACGCCGGATCCTAACCACTAGACCACACGGGAGTTGTTGCAGGTAGTAGTGATATCTGTTGTTATTGGAATTAAGTGAAGTGCTCCTCCCTAGTTTCTCTAACTAAACTCGCGATATGGTGGACTTTCGACAACAACAGGTCGTTATATATCTGCTGTTTTTGCGTATTGATATTCTTAATAGTACTTTGTGAGGAGGTGTATATGTTACTCAATTCTTTTGTCTTGCAGTCTCATTCTGCAGTTTAAAGATGCTGTTCAAATGTTGAGAGATAATGGTATCGAAATGGGAGATGAGGATGATTTAAGGTTTGCTTTCATCCAATTTATTGGCGAATTTTCATTTAAAAAAAGACGATAAACCGAGATAAACTTTGATAAAACAGCCTACCACTTGTCATAGAAATATAGTTAAAATCTCTTGTACAACAGAGACATATTTTGTAAACAACACATGAATTTTCTAACAACAGATGACTTGCTAAGTTTGACATTCAAGAATTCAAGGACAGCAAAATGGTCATGACAATTTTAATGGACCGTGCTGTTTTTCTTAAATTTTTTATTTTCAAGATTGCCAAGCAACATCTACGGCCGTGGACTAACTATGAAACTGATGATGTTTTACACTTAATAAGCTTATCTCTTCTTAATGAGGCTCAATTTTTAAGTGTTTATGTGTGTTAGTGATTATGATGTTAATAACCTCACCATTAGTATTAAACGACCGAAATACAATTGGAACCTTTCTTGATGTTTTTATTGCTGTTGATGCTATTTTTTGGCGCAATTTAACAGCTACAATTTAAACCTGGATTCCATTTGCAGCACTCCAAATGAGAAGTTCTTGGGAAAACTAGTGAAGGCAAAATATGGGACAGACTTTTACATCTTGGACAAGTATCCTTTGGCCATCAGACCTTTTTACACAATGCCGGACCCGAACTCAAAGGTGTGCAAATTTATTGCTAAATGTAAACTGTCTCCGAAATTATTTTGTTAGCTCCTGCGGAATTTTTCACTTCTTTACTGATATTTGTTCACAGTCTGGCTGCTTTTAAGTATATTTAGAAAAGAATGCGTATTCTTGCCTATGACGCAAATGTGTGTAGCGAAAGAGAAAGTTGGTGCATATGATGCAATTTGTGGGTAGAGGAGGTCGATCGTGGTTGAGTTAGAGGGCTTTGTGAGTTGCCGAATATTCTGGTTTCGTTTTCGTCCTATGATTTAGTTATTTATAAAAAGCTCAATGCAGTTTTTCCTTGCTATCGTTTTATCATCATACTCTCATAATGACAACTAGCAAAAGTTCTCAAAATTTCACGAAGGCAGCAACTCTGAAGGCTTGTATTTTGTAATATGCTCATAAGCGTAGGGGGTGGGGCAGGGGGGATGCAGCCCCCCCAAAGTTGGGCAAAAATCCGTTTCACTCTGGCAAATTTTCTGAAAGAACAATAAGAAATTCGGGCAGAAATTTTACAGAAAGTTTACGGCCCCCCTAAATTTGACGTCCTCCTACGCCCATAAATACACGTTTTTTTATAAGAAAACCGTTATTATGCCTGAGCCTCAATTTTCTTAACTTTTCCCGAAATTAAGCCTGAAATTTTCTTAAATTTTTCTTAATCTTTACTGAAATAAACTGGCTGAAATGGCTTGCACTTTTGATATTAATATTGTATACTTGAATTTGAATTCCATCTTTAACATTTTGAATGCAATAATGAAGAAATATCGATTTTTGACCAATAGAAACACTACATTTTGGACGTTAAGCCTCTTCATTTTCTTAAGATTTTGACGATTTGAGCCCGATTTTCTTATAAACTTTTTTCTTATATAAAAAACGTTTATTCTTGTACTTGAGTGTAACTGCTATGATGTTTTGTTCATTTTCCTTGGTTCTCTGAGATTTTGAGATTTTTTAACATACTTTGAAATATATTTTGTAATATCTTAACATGTTTACCATCATTTAAAAGATTATTTTGAAAAACAACTCTTTTCACGATAGCCCTGATTTAGTTGTTTTAGTCCTAGGTTTGTTACTTAAGCACCTTCAAAATTTTATCAAGATATATTTCAGCTTGTTTGTAAGGTGTGGTTTCTTGATTTCATAGATGTACAGCAATTCCTACGATATGTTTATGCGTGGGGAAGAAATCTTATCTGGAGCACAGCGAATCCATGATCCAGATTTACTGACAGAGAGGGCAAAGCATCATGGGCTTGGTGAGACTGTTTTTTCCATCTTTAGAGATTTCTCTATTTTGGATTCATTTTTGTAGAGTAATTCTCGATGCTGTTTGAAAGCGTCTTTAATTTTAAGCAGAAACTTGTGAAATGTAGGAGCAATTTATTTGTAGACCCCTTGGGGGTGGCTGTATTTTCCTATATCTAAAGGGGTTTCAGTTCCCTGTGCCATAGAAGATAGGGGCTGATCCAGGAGGACCACGGGACCATGGCCCCCCAATTGGTAATATTCCCTATAGCAAACAGCTGTGATAAGAAGCTTCCCACGTGAAAGACAATAAAATGAATCTGATGCTCCCCTGATAGAAAAGTATTATATCCATCCTATAATTTGGCAGAATTTAATGATTTTAAAGTAAAATTTCATGTTTATGCATCTTTCTTGTTAGCAAAACTGTTTATTCTTGTTTTAGATCTTGATAAAATCAAAGCATACATTGATTCATTCCGCTATGGTTGTGCCCCCCACGCTGGAGGAGGAATTGGTGAGTAATAGTAGCCACATCTGTTTTTGCTATCAATTCTACATATCAATCCAATTTATTTGTTTAGAGTATTTTAATTCAATATTTCATACTGATACGTTTTCTTGCTGCAAAAATTTTCTTTTTATGCTTGACATTAGCATTCAGTCTGTGCATTGTGCTTGCAAAATTCAAAATTTCGAATAGCTTGCATTAATTAAAGAGTGTTTCTCGACTTTGCCAGGCCTGGAGAGAGTACTGATGTTGTATCTTGGCCTAAATAACATACGGAAGACATCAATGTTCCCAAGAGATCCAAAACGACTTACACCATGAAGAAAATGAACGCACTAAATTCAATTATGACGTAGGCATTCACTTCAAGTTCTTGTACAACTATTGAAGATTTATTGACAAATAATGCTTTTTCAATCCTATTTTTCATTCTCCCGCTCTCCTCTCAGTCGAGAAACAAATTTTGCTTTCCATCTAGTTTATATCATGTCCGATGTTTTGTCCGCTAAAATAGTACAACGATTTTGCTATTGTGAAATTATTTCGTTTTATTATTATTGAGGCAAAAGGGATATATGAAATCTATCTTTTCTAAAATTTATCCAGAATGCCAATGAAGAGGAATTTTGATTTCTTTTTGACGCACAACTAAGTCAAATTGTCCAGGTGGGCCATAGAATTGCCCCAGTAGACCACAGAATTGACCCGATGGACCAAAGAATTGTCCCGGTGGACCATAGAATTGTCCCGGTGGACCAGGTGTTCGTAGTATTACATGCATAAACATTTGAAGACTTCCATGTTTAGTCGTTAATGTTTTTGAGGAATAATGAAAATTTCAAATGAAATGTAAATCAAATTATTTGTTACAATAAAGAGCTTTCTCGAATTTATTTCTGAAGAGGAGCATGTAAATTTTTAAAAAACCAGTCGGTTATTCATATTCTGTCCTTTCATGGCACAGATCCATTTTATAGAATTGAAGCGAAGAATTGGAATCGTGGTTCTGTCTTTTTTAATCTTACCCATTATTTTATCCTTTACGTTCTTTTCACTTTCTTTTCACTTTCTTTTATCGTAACTAGTTTACAGATAAACATACCGACTTCCAGTGAGAGGCACCATTTTAAAACGTTTGAACTGCAAATGATATTCAAATCGATACGAACAGAGCATAAGTTTTAGGACATATTGATATTCAATTTATTTTTTTGTTTAGTCGAGTTAGAGCTTCGGCCTTGTTTTAATACCAAGCAAATGTAATGTATAATTGAATTTAAATGAACTAGAGTATTATTTGAAGTTGACAAGAAATGAAGAGCCGAATATGGTTGGATTATTTTTTGTCGATGGGGAACGTGTGAGGAAAGTTGTTGACTTGTTGACTTATTATTGAATGAATGAGTAACTGATTTATTGAATAATTAACATAGAAAGAGGCAAATGAATAATCAGTTGTTCAAAGGAAGGAATGAAAGAATAAACAAGTAGACGAAGGAATGAATGAGCAATAAATGTAGTAACAACTAGAATACTATGAAGACTAATTACATCAGACAAATGCCACATTTAGCAAATTTTTGCTTTACGATCTGCGATTATTGCTAATCTTTTGTGATTAATGCTAAATACCCTTGATATTAAATTGCGACTCCTGACTTATCCCCCCAAGCATACTATGGAGGGGCATCAAGGTCTGTTTTATATACTTGAAGCTGTAGTAGCCACAGCAAATTGGCGTCTATACCGTTTGCTATTTGGGGGAATTTGGTAGTTTTAAAAGTGTAGAACAAAAAAAGTTATTTCGACATTGATTCGACATTCGAGAAAGTCACTTGATAGTTGTCAATTGTTTCAACTTATGAGGCACTATTTATGCAGCTCTGCACCCAATTCCTCAAGCCCTCTTAAATTCTTAAAATCTAAAGCTATTTGGGGCTGTCCGCTCTTTTAAGTAAGGCTACAATTGTCATTGGCTAAAATGTACTATTAACTAGCAAGAGTTTGGCATCAAGAATGGCCATTCACAACATGCCTGCACGGTAATAAAAATATTAAAAAGGATAATTAGAGGGACCTTAGCAGGAAAGTAAGTTAATTTCTTCCATTTGTTTTTGTCAACCTAAAATGAACCAGGCAGTACTATGTTGTTGCTACTACATTTTTGCTGTTTCTTTTATCAAGCATTTTTTACAAAATGACCCATGCTTGTCCCAATTTACCCCATATACCAGTCCAACCAATACCAGAGTCCCGTGTGTACCAGAATCCCACTTAAACTAACCAGAGTCCCACATAAAGCCCAACATATACCTGAGTTGGAACCATGCTTGCATGCAAGTTTTTGCTGACAAGTCTCTCCGATTCTATTGTCATTTGACATTGATATTGTCTGCATTAAATACCTTGGCAATGAAGGATGTTTTCAGTAATTGCCTGGTCTCATTCTTAATTCCAAATGGCATCGTATGACTTGATTTACCGCAATTTTCTTTCTGTTTATAGTTGCTCTGCTTTAGCACCGTTTCTTTATGCTCTTCTCGTTTTGATGCTAACAGTGGTTCTTCTATATTTTCTTCATTTATCAATTCCACATCGTCGTTTCCTGATTCGATTTCTTTCCTTCCACCAGTATTTCCAAACAAATCTCCACTTCTTTTTCCATGCAATGTAACTTCCTTGTGTTGTTTGCTTCCATCTTTTTCATCACATGTATTGAGATTTTTACGTGCACTGTTGAACTCAATTTTTAGGCCATCCACATTTTCAGCAGAGCTTTTTGCAGATGTGCTGGGCTTGTCACTAGTTATGAGACCTGTCTTTTCCTTCTGTAGACTCCCGTTTGATGGCACCAACAATGTTAGTGTGGGAAGATCATCCTGTTTCGTGTTGAACTCGGACTCATGTGAACCGTTGTGGTCCGGAATATCTGCATGGCCTGGATGTAGTAGCCCATTTTTGGTTACCATTGGGCTTGGTGTGAATGGAGTTATATTATCTGGATCGTCTTGGCTTTTCACTGTGCTTGTAAATGTTCCCCTGCGGTTAAACCTGTAGAGAGCAAATTTAGTTGTGGAGTCCATTGAGCCGCTTCTTTGGCGTTGTCTGCCCAATTTGCAGCACAGAACTATTCTATCTTTATCTGCTATTAATGCTCGGTAAAAGTTTTGCTCATGTAATGTATATAAAACAGGATTCAGTACTGAAGTAAGGAAACGAATAACTACGAGTATATTTAGCAGATCTTTTGGTATCTCATCGAAAGCTGGTGTTAAAACAAATGGCCTGAGTGTAATCCACGGTACCCAACAGAAAGCAAAGAGAATAAACATTGAGCCAAAAAGTACGATAGCCTTACGCTCTCTAATGCGACGTCGCTCTTCTTGGTCCCTCTCTATTGAAAGTCTCTGCTCATCACTTCCAAGCTTGCGTATAGCGTAAAACATTCGAACAAATGCAATCGTTAACCCGATAATTGGAATGGCGAATAACACAGCACCAGCAATAGAGTATTTCGTGTCCATGTTGTTGACCATTTCTTGGGTTTCTTTCGATGGATTCGGTTGCAAAACTTTGTATAGCCAAGATAGGGGAATAAATGCAAAACCAAAAGCTGTTATCCAAATGAAGCAGAATAGCGCTACGATGCGGTTTCGGCGCACAAGTATCAAGTGCTTCATAGGGTAGCACAGGCGGGCGTAACGATCAGCAGTTACGGCACAAAGACTCAGAATGGTCAGAGATGCAGATACGACAGTTGCGATATCTGCAAATATGAAGAAGAACTTGGCAGTTTGGAAACCAAGTGCTTTTATAGGCTTTACAGCAATGTTTAATGGAACTGTTACGAACCCCGTAAACAAATCCGCCATTGTTAGGCTAAGCAACAGCAGGCTCGAATTTTGTCGCAAAGAGGGCTTACGAATGAAAAGCGACGCAACGTAGACATTGATAGTGAGTATACAAACAGTAATTGCTATAAGAAGCTTTTCGTAAATATTTAATTCCTGCTCCATGCCTCAGGTAGAGTGTTACTCAAAGGTATCTTTGAAGTTACAAGTAATTGTTTCCCAGTAATTGTTTCACTGAAGTTTGTTTTGTCTTTCCAAATGATGTACTCCTCCAGTGTCCTCTATGACTAACAAGATGAACCAAACATTATCAATGCAATTGCAATCATGAAAGCCCTTTAACCAACATGTCAAAACTTAACTCAATCCATTCCATTCACAAGTCTGCGTTGGTTGATGATTAAATGCAATTGATTGCAGAGCTGAAGGAAGTTTGTAATGTTCTTTTGACTGGAAATTTGAAATTATCCGACATATATACGCTTCCAAGTCATTTAGTCACATTCCTAAGTGATAACTCAGAGCTCTTGATAGTCTAGATTTGATGCTTTCTCTATTTCTATCCTTGTTGTTAGATAATTGTACTGCCGGATCTCGATCTTGATTTCAAGGTAGATTTCATCAAGTGCCTTGCTACAAGAAACGGAGAAAGTAAATTGTAGAAAAACAGATACCGCTAAACAAGGGTGGATCCAGGGGTTGAGGGCCATACCCCCAAACGACAATGCTTCCTATAGCAAACAATAGTGTTAAGAAATTTTTCATATGAAAAAGACAATTAAGGACCCCCAATGTCCAGCTCTGGATCCGCCCCTGCCGCTAAGCTATATGATCCTATGTCTATTATGTTTTATGTCAGTTAATAACAGCTACACGAATAGCTACAACAAGTATTATATATTGTGCTGTCCCTGGCGTAGGAGGAAGACACAAGGTCATTAAGCCTCAACTAAGGGCAGCACTTACGATTTTCAGAAATATAGGCTATTTTTTCTATAGAAATAGAGTTCATAGTACATTGAGTTTGAAAAGAGCACTGATACTAGTGAAAAAATAAATAGCTATCTTGGTTAGGTACTCCTATAAAGAAATAAAGCGTATCATTCATTTAAAGAACGAAAGAGAAAAAGATTAGAGAAAGGAATAAAACAAGAACAATTAATGAAAAATAAAACAGCTGCTAATAACGTTTATCGTCTATTTAACGCTACTTTATTAGATTTAGTCTTCCATTATATTAAAAAGCCAGCAACTTTAATCAAGAACTATCATTTCCACCTTTTGGGTCGTGTAACTGGAAGAGGGGGCAGTTTGCAGCAGATTTATTTGCCTAGTGCTTCTAGTTCGAATTTAGCAAAGGAGTTAAATTTGTTACTGCAGTATTTGGGAATTAAAATACGAGCAATTATACAAGGAGCAGTCTTTGGGGAAAATTTTCTCATAGAGCATTGGAAGTCATCCTTAAGAGTTTTGGAGCCAACAGCAGAATTGACAACCCTTTTGAGGTTTTTGATGATACCACCTAACCCAATGTGCAGGTAAGGAAAGTTATTCTTTCCCCTAAATGCTTGGTGCATCATCTCAGCCACTTCTGCAGCCCACATTTGATTTGCAAATACTCCCTAGAAAGAGATAATTCCCTTGCACGTTCCTTCTCCTTTAGCTCATTTGTTTATACCACTTCCAAAAAGACACACCTATTTTCAAATGCCTTATTTAGGATCTTGCTTTCACCTCGCACGCTTGCACGTCAACTACTTCATTCCTTCTGTTTGAATGTTAGTCCTGGTAGTCCTCTCTGATCTGACATCTTTATTGGTTTACACGTTTTCACTTGACATACATTATATTTCAGATGATGTTCTCATTTTTCTATCTGTTACCCTGCACATGGTCGTGATTGGTAAATGGAAAGTCGCTCTAATGGAGTCTTTGATGAGTTCTGTGAATATCTTAGCCTGTCTCTGCGATGCGCTGTTGAAACCATACAATCCTCATTAGCAGGTAACACTGAACACTTTCTCTTACAATCTCCTCATAGGAAGCAGCGTTGCGAGTTTCTTGTATTTATTCAAGCAAGATTTTATAGTAGTTGTCAAAAAAGCCGTTGTTCATCTTTTCTTAGCAACAAATATTGGAAGGTAGCAGTTGCCGGTTTATCTCACAATCTCTTGAAGATAGTAGTAAATGATAGTAAAAGCATGACCACCGAGAGAATTTAGAGACCCCGGGGGACTTTTTTTCAATTTTCAATTTCAATTTTTTTCGATTTAAATATATTTATACACAAATTTACCTTTAAGAAAGTTAAAATCTAAGTAAAGATAGAAAAAAAATTTAATCTAATTTAATGAAGAATCTAATAACATTGATATCAAGCCTGACAATGACAGAGTATAAGACCTATAAATCTTATCTACCTATTACTATTCTTCCAGGGAGTTGTGTTTTAGACCTAGTTTATACGATGAGCCGCAGATGACCTGAACTTATGCATTTAGCAATTTGAGTAGTTAAGTTCATCTCCGGTTCAACGTATGAAACCACAGAATCACATCAGCTCGAGCCACATTCACGCAATTCATTGATTCAACACTGGCTCATCCCCAGCGGCTGTGCCATTGCTGAACCAATGCTGTAATAGGTTCAGGTCATCCATAGCCCATCGCTTGAACTAGCTCTTAGTGTTAGCTCTTTAGATGTGTTTTATGTCCTTTTTTGAAACAATCTAGTGTTGGTAGCTTCCGAATTTCAACGCGAAAAGCAAACGCGATAGAGGAGGTCCCCTGCGAACGAAGCGAGCGGAAATTGTTTTGCGCCTAGAAAATGACTATGGAAAATTACTGCTCGTTTACTTTATGAGGCCTCAAGGCCTTTAAGTATTGGATGTTTTGAGGCCCCTTGGACCTTGAGGCCCTGGAGCAATTTACCCCCTGCCCCTTCGGTGGCCCCGAATGAGGGCGCTCCTTGACATTTTTGATTACGAGGGTTGTAAAAAGGTGAGATTACCGACGAAAATGATCCTGCGACTTTGCGGATCATTATTCCTATTTCACCGACATTCTGTTGATTTACCAAGCACCCTCAGAAGCATGATCTGCCCCAACTCCAACACCCATATTTACACCCAATTGATATATCCATTGTTATATTTACACCCATTTTATGAGAATGCCTTAATTTTCGCTGAGCCTAAATATTTCAGAATGTTTTTGGTTTTGGGCTTTAGATTATTCTTATATTACTCTTACGTTTCAAAGGTTTAACTCTTCCTGATAATCAAATGAATATATTCAGATGTTTGCTGAGGCCTTACTTCACTTTAAAACAAAACAAAATTAAAACAGAATATTAAACATTATTTAGATAATGCAAAGGTAATCTAAAAGCAGTATTATACTAACTTGAATAAACAAAAATTCTAAATCTTGCATCATTCTTTAATAAGTTGATGGGGAAATGTGTGTTTATTACAGCTATTTCCACTCGCTGGAATCATGCCTTTGTCCTATAACGAGCAAAGCTCCAGATTTTCCCGGTTCTTTAAATAAGTTGCGTATGTTTAGATTATACTTGAATAGAAACAAGAAATGTTCATCAACAAAATAACTATTAAAGACTTGATCAAGAGTGCATATGTCGAATCGAATTGAATGCCATCTCAAAAGAATGAAAGTCTTTTGTGTCATTCTCCTCTCTTTGCTCTGGTTTACTTTACAAAAGCATAAATTTAGTTATGACGATTTCCGTCATAATTCTTAAATATCAGGGATTCTGAGCCTCAGTATTTTTATAAACTTGGTTCTTATAAAAAAGGGTGGACTATTTTTCTTCATTTTCAAGCCTCGTTTGCAGGTAGCCCTAAATCCATGAGCCTCGACTTAACCGTTTTTTATCTGTAATGGAATATGGTGTAAAAATAATGTGAAATTAAGATATGGTTTTTGATATTAAAATATGGTTTTGAAATTGAAATATGGACTTAAATTGGAGTATGAAGTGTCATTGACATGTGGCATTAATATGAAATGTGGTCTACTAGCTGGGATTTTTGAGTTTAGAATTTCTCTCTGCCATGGATCTAGTCACGAAAATCAACAGCAAGGGAGTGTGCCCCCTTCTCTTAAACCCGCCTAACGGTCCTGGATACATATGGTATAGGTGCTATAACTTCCTTGCCAGGAACTTGGATGCTATCAATGGTGTGGGAAGTAGCAATAGAAGTAGCCATGGGATAATGTGTTAAGCTGCAACAAAAAGTTGTCGGCTTGCTATGCTTCAACCTAAGTGTAAACAATTACATTCAATACATCTGAGGAATCAATTATTTTGTTTTGAGACGAAGATATTCCTAAGCATAAGGCATAAATAACTTCTTCACTTCACATCTAGTAGTTTAACGGCAAATCCTTTGATAGTAATAATATTATCTTTAATCTTGATATCCAATTTTGTCCACTCACTTAATGCCAGAAATCCCAGAGATTATACGAGAACCAGCCTTTGGCGTGATTCTGTGAAGTGTTTAGTCATCAACACTCAGTTCTGAATCTGCTCATTCGGACTTATTTCTTGTCTCTGCATTTAGACGTTTTAAATATGGCTAATCGCTTTATGTATGTCCTTAGTTTTCCTGTCGCACTCTAATATTCATAATGTAGATGGTGCCTCGAGTATACAGTGGCATCGCGTGATCTCTTCTCCAGGAGGGGGTTGTAAAGTAACAATTTACCGACAGAAACTGATAAAGCTGTGAATTTACCGACAGAAGTGTTTTTAGCAAGAATTCCTTAATTGTAACAGGGTGAATTGGTACTAGAAAAGACATTTTCAACACTCTTTTGACTATGTTATGACAAAACTGCAGTCATTTACCGATGAAAGTCATTGAATCCAAATCTAACGATGAGATTACCGAAGGTTGAAGGTGTTACACCCCAACATTCCCCTTGAGCTAAGCGCCTACGAATACTGTCTCAATTTTTACCGCTCTCCGAAAGCCTCAACCACACATCTAATGTTGTGTTCGTCGTAGAAAACCATAGCGGAGTGTAAACAAAACCTTCTTTCCTTTTCAAGAATATGCTTTGAATTATTCTTTTTTTTGAACAAATTGAAAGATATCTATGTCTTATTACAAACCAATGCATTATGTCATATCCTAGGCCACTCGTTATATTCTTTGGGAATGGAATTAAAATGTAAAAGGAAACAGGAGAAAGACTCTCCAGGTATCTCTTGTACTTGACGGTACACTTTAATTTGCTTTGGTAGATATCAGACTATTTGCACTAAAAATTCCTTGCAGTTATTATCAGAGCTTTATCTGGCAGGAGTATTTTGCACCTTAAGTACATGAGAAATCATTACAGTTTCTAGTTGTGCATCTTGATAATTAAACAAAGACATAAAACTCGATGAAAGCAGAGGATGATTAGAAATCTTAGCGGGACAGACCAATTGCCTCTTTATGTATTTGCAAGACATGCCTAATATCACCTATAATTGTACATATACATTTTAAAAATTACTTATAAGTTAGTTCATCTAGTAGAATTTACACCAGTATGCTACTCACCTTTTCAATTTTTAACTCAATTGAAATCCAATCTGAACAGCTTATTTGCGCAATATTCTCTACAACTTTTGCATGATATGGTAGCTCCACCACTTGACTTCATTTATAGTATCTACACGTCGGTTCTGAGTTAAAATATCAATTGCGATCAAGTAACACCAACAGTCCCTCCTCAAAATCGGTTCTATCTCCTTGACTGCATTCTTACTTGCTTCATAAACCTCCAAGTGACGGGGGTATACCTTGTAGCTTGGTGACAACCAAGACGGGAGTTGGTGCACCCCTATTGACTCTTTATCTCTTTGAAAGCGGCGCCCTATTTGACTGGTCTAGAATGCTCCGCTATCTAGGAAACTTTCATTCTTTGAGAGAATGTGAAAGCATAATTCTGCTGTCTGGAGAACCCTCAAAACAACTGTTCATTTGCAAGCTACCAATACAACAATCTCTAGAAATCTAATTCACTTTTGGGAACCCTAGATAGTGTCACAAACCTGGAGTCGTGAAACTTTAGTTATCCTAAAACTGGTCTGAGAAGACCAAAGGCATAACTTCAGATAGCACTACTAGAGATAAAAGACACACTTCTTGAGCCAACTCAACTTCTCCAACTGTCCTCTCTAATTCTAACATAAGCTATATATATACTATCTACGAATAAATGTAAAATGGTGACTAAGTATAACTCTACAAAATACGTAAAAGATGGAGTTTGGAAACCTAGGAAAGGAAGGGATGGGCTTGTATAAATAATAAGACTGATGATGTAAGACTAACATAACATTAACTACGATAAATCATACATGA
>WIPJ01000451.1:107917-121955 GCA_018155075.1 Cassiopea andromeda
CGCAATGTTCTTTTCAACTTTTGCATGATATGGTAGCTCCACCACTTGACTTCATTTATAGTATCTACACGTCGGTTCTGAGTTAAAATATCAATTGCGATCAAGTAACACCAACAGTCCCTCCTCAAAATCGGTTCTATCTCCTTGACTGCATTCTTACTTGCTTCATAGACCTCCAAGTGACGGGGGTATACCTTGTAGCTTGGTGACAACCACGACGGGAGTTGGTGCACCCCTATTGACTCTTTATCTCTTTGAAAGCGGCGCCCTATTTGACTGGTCTAGAATGCTCCGCTATCTAGGTAACTTTCATTCTTTGAGAGAATGTGAAAGCAGAATTCAGGTGTCTGGAGAACCCTCAAAACAACTGCTCATTTGCAAGCTACCAATACAGCAATCTCTAGAACTCTAATTCACTTTTGGGAACCCTAGATAGCATTTATTCTATCTTTCTGTTTGATTAAATTTTAAATGCAATGGTTTTGAAGTTTAAGTGTTTAATTTCTTCATTGTTTTTTGATGTTGCAATCGCTGAAGGAAAGATAACGTTTCGCCAGACGCCTTCCAGCGACGTAGTACATTGTTACAATGCTCAATGAGATAGCTGATAGGTTGATATTGAGACAGATAGTCAAGCTTACAACGTTCTTTCAACTTGAATTGTTCACTAAGTGAATGGAGTCTCTAAACAATGTTTTGGAGCTTTGATGGCCAATTGAGAAATGCGTTCTTGACATAGCAGCTCAGCCTAGCAGCACAGTGCCGCCGAGAAGGAGGTTTAAGGAGCAAAGTACCACAAGATCTCGAGGGCCTAACAAAACTTAAACAACAGTAATTTTCCGGAGTTGACAACAACATAAGTGCTATTACACCTCGAACTATTAGCTACATACGTTTCTTTTACTGGCACATTTATTTGCAGGAAATACGAGCAGCAGAAAAAAACGAGCAGCTTAATAGATGCTAATGTCGTAGTTAAGCACGGGGGTAGCTTCGAGAAATGTTATGAATTGATGTGAGTAGGATGCCTGAGAAAAATAGGTTTCTTAAAACTCAGCTCCTAGTGTAGCTTTCTAATCTGACTGTGAAGTCCGTAAAATCTTCTGTAGGCTTGCATGTCTTTCCTAATCCTCTAAATTGCTTTATTATGAGAAGAGCACGAGATACATTCCATTAAACATTTCTAAAACACAATCTCTTTCAGATGCTAGGTATAGAAAACACCCAAATGAATAGAACGGCAGGGAGGATAACGAGGCATAAGATTACGCAGTGAATATACGTTTGATGATGCGATGCGAGTACTCTAATGTCGCCAGGATGTCATATAGCTTCAAAAAGATCAAGAACATGATAGAATAGAGCAGTAATTTCGAGACTAGGCATTAAAAATGCAATGCGCTTATTTTAAGAAGATACAGCTCCTTGCACTTTTGAGACGATATTTGTAGGAAATCTCAAAAGTACTTAAGTCATTGCAGAACAAATCCAAGAGTATTTGAGGACAAATGGCATGCATTGCTTGGCATGGGCACCAGCTTTCGAAGGAATTCTTCAGTTGTTATAGCACAGCAATTAGACACCAGCTTTTCCTATGTAATCTTCACAGCAGTAAATAGAAAGCCATGCTTGGCCTGCCCCAGGCCCCTGAACTAAATAATATATCAAAGAATTTACCACTTCACTTTATTTTGCAGAAATTAACAGCAAAAACAACCAAGTACCATGACATTTTAATGACAATAAACGAGTTCTATAAACGATTATACAAGAAGCCTTCACTAAAGGCCTTCTTTTTCATAGATTCTTTTTCTTTTTTAGTATAAATAAATGTCTCTATTTTACTCTCATGCTCACCTAATGTGCAGTGGCATTCTCAAATAAACATTAATAAGCGCTGCTTATAAGAACTTTATTCACTTGTGTTAATGTTATTTAAACCTCTGATACTCAAGTCGTAAACAACTTCTTCGACTTTTTTCAAATCATATTTTAGTCCATCGAACTTTCTACGTAAGAAATCGTTTTTCAAGTTCAGCAACCGAAAAGCTGCATCAAGTTCTGACAAGAAGGCCGCAATGCTTTGAGGTCTTTTGTAGTTGCCAATGGTCACACAATTGACTGCCAAGCGAGACTATCGGAAAAGGGAAATTAATTACTTCATAGTAATTTTATAAGTAATGAAATGATTTACAGATTCTGTTAATAAGAACATCCCAACCCTTGTCAAGAGCAACCCTTTCCATTTGCTATACATATTTCACTAGATAAATGAATTTTTCTCCTTTTTTGAGAAGTGAATGCACAAAAGGACTATTGTTCAAGTCTATTTGACGACATAAATGAGGTGCAATAATTGCAAAAATACAGAAAGAGGCTCAGAATGACTTTAGTCTCAACTTTCGACAGTACAAATTACTAAATGTTAATTTGACAATTTCAATTGATGTTAAGATAATGACAAATCCAGACGTTTCTGACCAAGGGTTTTGCCATAGGGGGTGGGGGATGCTGCACTTCTCCAATACTTAGCTTGCCGACACATTTCCAGAATATCGATAGTGCTCGTTAACATTGTATTCCAGATGAAACTTGAGGGAAGTCCTATTTGTCTGCAAATTGGGCTCAAACGAAGCATCTTTGCTGGCAGGCAAATATGAGTTGCGCACCCCCACCAAAACTTTTCGTTAGCTTCGCCTCCATTCCCGACCCATTCTGGAATCCATCATCAGCGCGAATAAAAGAAAGCAACATGACTTATATTGGAATAAGTGATATTCCTAAGCTTTTTCACAAAAAGTGTCGATTTATAAACCCTTAGTTTTCAACTACCTTAGCTATATTGCAAACAGTTCAAAGGTGATAAAAGCTGGGATGTAGGAAGCATTCAAAAAGTGGGGGGCACATGCATTCAGCGGCACCCTTACTAGCAAAAAGGGCCCTATCTATACAGAATAGAGGCACTTTACAAATGAATTTGAGAAAAAGTGGGTGGCACGCCCCATGTGCCTCCGGTTGGTTCCTAAGCCCCTGGGTATAAATATGATAAAAGGCGTGGGAAGAGGGGAAATCAGGGCACAACCAGGGATCAGAATAAAGTAAATCTCACAAGAATGGAAATTTTGCCATCACAAATCTTGGTTAGTGTTTAAAAAATTGAGATATAGTTGGAAAGACTTCACAGATTTTGTATATTAAATGTCTGAAGTTTGAAACGTGTGCATGCCAAAAATTGTGGGATTGCTGTTTCATTTGTTGCTGGCACAATAATACCTCGTCAATGGAATAACTTTCAACAAGTATCAATTTAGGAATTACTGTTCAACCTCTGCAGCCTCTTACAACATACTGTTGCATGCTCAACTGGCATTTCTTTTATGGGTGGAAGATAATATAGAAACACGTAGTTAAATTCAAATTAAATGAATTAGTAAATCTCATTACTGTATTAAGACTTAATGTATCAAAGCCTTATAAAGATAGTAATACAAGGCAGCACCTACCAGCTCATTAGCCAATACCAATAAACCAATTAGATAATCTTCAAGATCAAGGAAAAGTCCATCCTTCCATTCAAGCTTAACTGAAAGAGCATGCAGATGTGCATGAACACATGTTCTCAAAGTAAAGTGCTTGGTAAACCATAATAGTTAGCTACAGCTTGTCTCCCCCCTTGCTTACTAACTTCTCTACAAAACCCAGGAGAGAACATTAACAGTAAAATAAAAATATGATGAAGAATAAGTTGTGCAAGCCTACAAACCACTGATGGTAGGTTTCTTCTGAACAGATATAATCTTTTTCATACTACAAAGACGATACTATCTGTTTGTACACCATATCTTGAAGCAAGAACCTTTTGTAAGCACCCATTGAGGTTGTCGAACTATGGACCAATAGCATTTAGGCCAAATATCATGGTGATGATTATGGAAAAATTAATTACTAATGATTGCAAAAATGAATGTAGGTGATTGGTAATGAATAAAGACTTATGATTTGATTATCCTGGTGCTAGATGATGTTTACAATAGCTATAGCAAGTGCAGTGATGATGGCAGAGGTAATGATTTTTGATGTACCATGATTGGTGATAATGATGCTGATTATAATGATGCTGATTATAATGATATTGATTATGATTTGCACATGACTTTGATTGTCCATCCTAAACAATACCACTTTTTTAGCAGTTCATGCCCATGAAATGCAACAAATATGGCTATATTGCCATTATCACAAACAAAGATTTTCAATGTAGCCAATTAACCTCCAAGAATATCAGCTATTTCTTCTTTTGTTGCAAATTTATTTTCCTCCAAGTAGATTTTTAATGAACAAAGGAAAACCAATCTCTGCATAGTCATTCTCCAATGATCATTATATCTGAAATCAACCATGAAATGATTAGTTGAGCACACAGCACCACCAAGACCAAGAATTATATAATACACTATAATTTATGGGAAAACCTCTTTCAAATTTTATTAATGTATGATATAATTATGTGACAATCATTCCAACAATAACCAGTGGTGCAGAAGTAAAGTGATAACTAGGGGAGTTCTATTAATAGCTGGGGGGCTCTATTAATGGCTGGGGGCTCTTTTCTTCTATGTAACTTTGTGAGAAACATTGAAGAATGAAAATGGCATCCCGTAAACAAGTTATTTCTAATACCCTATAACTTGTGAACTTACAATTTTTGAAAGCTTTTTAGATCTAAGACAATAGAATAATAATTCTTATATGCTTCTATTTCCAAAAAACTTACAAAGTTGGAGGTTGTGCCCCTCAAGTCCCAACTAGGGGGGCCTTGTCCCCACGCTCCCTCTTCTACACCACTGATCAAAACTCTAACAACTGAAGAATCATTGGCTGAAAAAGTATCCCAGAAGAAAAATTAAAAGTCACCAATAGATTCCACATACTGTCAGTTTTATCATGGAGATTATGATAGCATAGGGTACAAAAATTCCTATCTGTAAATAGTTATCTTCTATCATAGGAAAGATACCATTCTTGAATTTCTTAATTATCATTCTTCAGAATAAACGACAACAGGTATGATATGGATTCATTTTTCTATACCTGTAGTACTGCCCTAATGGGACCTTCTCGTCAATCTCTTTTAGCTTTGCTTTAGCAATGTTAAATTTCTCTTGCATTTTCTCACAGATATTTCTAAGACCTGAAGAAGGGAGACAATCTTTGCTACTAAATAACTAAAACATAAAAACTTTGTATTCATTTATCACAAAGATGAATAATCAAGAAAGTGAAGATACAAAAATCTGAAAATTATAGGACTTCAAGGCAATTGTGCAAAACAGTTTGACACCACAGTGGAAGCATGGATGGAGATACTGGGAGTGTAAGGGGAGTAGCAACCCCCCATTATTGTCATACCATTCAGTAAATCTAAAATATTTCATGCCATTTTGAAAACTTCAAAATACTAACCATTTTAATAGTAATAGGACTATTTGATATTCAAGGCTTAAGGCTTTCTTTCAATTAGTTAACCTATTCAAAGAGCTCCTCCTTAGTCAGCCATTGTTAACTTTTGTAATGTGTTTAATGTATTGTAGGGTAGTGTAAATGTTTTAGTAACTTTGTCTGTATATTGTATTTGTAATTTTATATAGTGCAGGCTAATAAAATATGCTTCTACAGCAAAAAGCAACCTTATAAGACTGGAAAATACTAAAAATGGGCATAACTTCATTATCCAGGCATCTGAAGGGTGTGGTGCCAAACACCCTTCATAATCCTATATCCCCAACTATCATCTCCTAAATCTGTCCCTGAGTGGAAACTTTCTAACCATAGGTAGTGTAAAGTCTGCATTGTTAATATATGTAGGCCTAATTATAGATGACATTTGTCCATCAAATACTAGTTGCAATAAATCAATAACAGCTCTGGTTGAGTATTGTTAATTTCAACTTCAGTAGAGAAGCAATTCTATTGAGAACTGTACCATCATCACTTGAACTCTGATGAACTCTCTGTGAAATTGCAAGGATTTCTCTTGTAGTTTGTTCTAACTCTCCAACTTTATCCTTTATTTCCTAGTTTGTAAGAAGAGTAATTACAACACAAGAAGAAAAGTTACTCTGAAATATGGACAATGAGCCAGTTCACTACTTTAAACTATGTTAACTATACTCCTAAATCTGAATATAATTAGGGTAGTGCAAACAAGAGTTTACAATTCTAAGTGCATATTTATTTAACAAGAAAGTGGCTGATAAGAAAACAGTATTTGACAGCTTCACAAGTTTTGAAGTTCAATATTGGATTTTTGCAGCCTAAGAAATTTGATAAGTTCATATGTATTTAATACTCAAATTATCTGTCTATTGCAGGTTATCAGGGACAGGGCCAGTGCTATGAAAGTGGGGGGGGCACCAATGACATTTTCTGGCCATGCTCTCTATTTATACAAAATTTCCAGTCTGGGGAGTACATATAGCTTCCCCAGTTCCCTTCCCTGGCTCAGATATTACCGATTGGTGGGTTGTTTGGGGTTTAACAGCTTTATTTGATTGCTTAACTGTCCAGGGTAATAATTCTGTTGGGGGCAAAACCATGCGAAATTTTCAGTCCATGCCTGGAGACATGTGCAATCACATGTGCACACATGCAAAATCCCCCGCATGAGCGAAAAATCACCCGTGCCAACATCACTATCAACCGCACAATCACACATGCAAAATAGGAACTATGTTGTCGCTACTGCAACACAAGTGACTGTCACTTTTTGCCTTCATAACTCTGCTTTATCCTGTTTTATCCTGTATGAATTACTTGACATGCTTCAGCAACAAGAAACTCCCTTTTGCGGGTACACAAATCTTGGATCGCACATGCAAATCCAAATAAGTAAGCAGTGATATGAACAGGAAAAAGTATAACAGCAGAGTTTGAAATAAAGAAAGGGGTCAGACAAGGATATGTGCTCTCACAAATGCTTTTTATCTATATACAGAGAAAATTTTTAGAGAAGTAGAGAATATGACTGGAATAACAATAGGAGGAGTAAATATAAACAATTTTAGATATGCCAATGATACTGTTTTGTTCACTTTTTCTAGTCAAGATTTGCAAAGTTTAGTGGACAAAGTCAATGAGGCCGGAAAACCTTATGGCATGGAAATGAATGTAGTCAAAACAAAGTCGATGGTAATTAGTAAGCAAATACAAGCACCAAAAGTTAACATCATGATACAAGGAAGGTCTATTGAACAAGTGTCTGAAATGGTTTATCTGGGTTCGTTATTAACAGATACTGGAAAATGCGAAAAGGAAATCTGCAGAAGAATTGGAATGGCAAGGACAGCTTTTGCAAAGTTAAAGAAAGTTTTAGCATCAAAATGTGCATAAGGATAAAACTGATAAAATGCCATGTATGGTCAACATTACTATATGGATGTGAAACCTGGACTCTCAGCAAAACATCAATCAAGAAAATTGAAGCTTTTGAAATGTGGACATTAAGGAGATTGCTAAAGATACCTTGGACTGATTATAAAACCAATGAAGAAGTGTTGCAATTAGCTGGTACAGAAAGATCATTAACAAAAATTGTAAAAGAAAGAAAATTACAGTACTTTGGGCATATAGTGAGAGAACAGAGCTGGCAGAGATTATTCATGGAAGGGAAAATGAACGGAAAGAGAGGAAGAGGCAGGCCCAGAAGAAAGTGGACAGATGATATTAAAGAATGGACAGAAAAGAATTATTATCATTGTGTGAGAAAGACCTTAGATAGAAAGAATTGGCGCTTCTTGATATTCGACCTGCTCCGAGCAGAGGAAACTGTTGATTGAAGAGCAATTAATCGTGCAAACAAGGGTCTCTCTCTCTAGGTGCCATATCCTTGGACGTATGCGATCATGTCATGTCAAATGAGGGTGTACGTGCGAATTTACGCTCGTGCACCAATTTTCTCCGGGCATGGACTGCATTTTTCACTCGGGGGCACTTCCCCTCCGTCCCCCCTGTAGTTACGTGCCTACTTAATATTAAAGCTTAAAGGCCTAATAAAACGGTCTTCCTTGTGACTCTTGCAACATCATCATACATACCTCTCTCTTTTGTTGCTCAGCATTCATAAAATTCTGAAAGGAACTAAACATTGAAGCGATGTTGGCTGAATGTTCGTTCTCTTTGGGTATACTTGTCGCCATTGTTGTCTCTCACATGTGACCTCGATTTCATGTGAAATCAATGGCACAATGTTCTTTCCATGCAACGAAACTTTACAGAAAACCTCGAGTATATAGTTCATTTTTTGTTTACGCTTGACTTAAAACGAATAGCACACATCAATAGCAAGATGGAAGGGATAAATACCCACACTCTTGAAAAATAATCTGAAGTCTGCAACTGCAGATTATCAAGAATTCTTTATCTTACGTACTCTAGATTTTTCATTGTAAACTTTACTCTGTCATAAGTTGTATATTATCTTCATTGCAACGCATTGTATATTTTTTATAAAAATGTGGCCTACATTTGCAATTGCAGCTATGGTGTTGTGGCTAACATTAAATGATTTCACTTAAAGTTGGCTACGAAAAACTATGGCTGCAATCTGCATAATTAAAGATATGTTCATGAACTAACGTTTGAAAACAAATTCAGTTGTTTCCTAATGTTATTTCTTGAACAAATCTTTAACTATGCAAATCTCACTATAAGGTAATTTGTACTTGGCTGGCTTACTATGCTAACAAACAAAACATAGTCTAGCACAATATCAATATATAGTTAGAACAATAACAATAAGGAATATTAATAGTTAAGGGGCTCTAGGTCATATAATGGTTTGTTCTTCATGCAATAGTGATAATAGGTTGTGCAGCTAATTGCTATCGATGATTTGGTCACGACTTTCAATGCCTCTTTCAGTTCATAGTTCGGAGCACGCATTACTCATATGAAACAAACTTTTTGGTTTCAGCCTGGATGCTTCTTAATGTTTTGTCAAATCCAGCCTTGAATGTTTCTTAATTGTTTCTTAGATTCGAAGGACTTCCAATAACAATTAAGAACAAGTTTGGGCAACATGAAGTAGGATATTCAGGTTTGTCAGGTAGGCATTGGATGTTGTTTCTATTTTGCTTCTCGTTTGATCAAAAATGATCTTTTAAAACAGCTTTTTCAAGTGATACTTGGCAATGGCGTCCTACCTTCATGATTGGTACCAAGCGGGCAGGAGTTTCCTATCTCCTGGCACAGAACAAAGAGGCAGTGGAGGTTGGCGATGCAACAACTTTGTTTCTTCGCAGGATGAGGGAGGGCTGTCTAGCCAGCAGTCCGAGCTCCTTAAAGCTTTTGAAGGCAAACAACAATACAAAGGAAAAACAGAACAGCAAGAGAGGTGGCAATCGACAATAAACAAATGAATGACATAGAACTGCATCCAGGCTTAAGAACGTTACAAAAAGCAGCGAGAATTATTGTTTCAAACTCAGCGTCCTTATGTTTCTTGAAGGTTTCTTAACTTTGGCTTAATTGCAGCCTCATGTTTCTTATAGACATGTTTTTATAAGAAAAAAACGTGTATGCCAAGGCAGTTAATTCAGGAGTTATCAAAACTTATTTTACTGTAGTCTTTCACAAGATCTGCAAGAATGCAGCAATACTTATGTTGCTTACGATGAGCATCATTGGTTAAATTTGTCAATTCTATGGTATATTGACAACAATAAATCTTTGCTATTTAGAATCTTCCAGCAATGCCAGAAAAAGTTTACTACAAGCAGTAGGCATTTGTTCAGTATTGTGTTCTTGGCCAGCTAATGCTAGACATGACCTCATCGATCTGATGTCAATCTCTTTCATTTTAGCATTTCTGTTTTCTATAGCTTAGTTATTGCATTCTGTAGAGATTTGTTGCTCGTTTTCATCTTAGCCACTTGATTTGACATTAGGAGCTGCCTCTAGGTAGGAAACAGAAAATTCAATTTGGTTAAGTACTTGGAAACGAATTTTTCGTTGCAATGATGCAAATAGAGAAATGTTATAGTTGTATAGGGGCTGTTTTGGAGCTATCTTCAAAGGAACTTGTCAAAGCATAAAAAGATAAATAGAAACAGAAATATATTATATTCTGAATGCTTTTACAGGTAGTCTTCCTTCTTAGGCCCTGGCCAAACGGCTCGATTTTTCACTCGATCTTTTACTCGACCAAAAATCAAGCAAAAAATCGAGCCGTTTGGCCACCTTGTAGAGTGAGTCGAGAGGAGTTGAGTGATGTTGAGTGAAGTTTTATCTTTGTCAAAAACATCGAACAAAAGAACTGTTGTTGAGTGAAAATCGAGCCGTTTGACTACCTTGTCGAGGGAGTCGGGTGAAAGTATGCGCAGTAGCGTCTCCTTGGCCGGAAAAAATAAATGATGGTAAATATTTTAAAGTCGAGAGAAAATTCGAGCGAAAAATCGAGTCGTTTGGCCACACATGCTCAACCACCGCTCAACTTTGAGCTCAAATGTTGAGGACAAAATCGAGTGAAAAATCGAGTCGTTTGGCCAGGGCTTTACAGTGCAGATGAAATGAATAGCATGGGATGAATGAGTGATAGGAGACCTTTTACTTGAAGCATTGCATGATCTCTTGCCTTTAAGAAACCTAGTTGAAGGCCTAGCAGTAGAAGTTTCCTCGTTTTCAGCCACATTCTAATTATGCAAGTTTCTTAATTCAATGAACAAACTTGCAGTGAAAAGTAAACAAAACGCCGACTTATCAAGCTAATAGTAGTACTGTACAACAAAGTAAATGCACCAGGTCGAACTAAAATCTACAGCAATTTCATGATCACAATATTTTGGTGCAGCTTTATGTTGAACTAAGTAAATTTCCAATATGTCTAAAGTTTAAATCTTTCTTAAAGAATCCAATATTTTAATGTTTAGCACTAAGTTGCTTATAAACAACGTGCATTGTATGAATGCTGTTAGTTTTGATGTTTCTTTTTTGTGATGTAGACACGAAAATAATGCTAGTTGCACAGATGTTCAAAGCTTGCATGTTGGTCTGAATGTATACTCTTTTAGATGCCCAAATGGGGCTTGCAAGTGTGCGATTGTTTGCGTTTGATTTCTCAAGTAGAAAGCTTGTGTTTAGTGATGGTCAATTACCCTTGGAAACAATACAAAAGAATCATCATTTCGTTTCTGCGAAATAAGTTCCGTTTCTGCGAAGTAAAACCATTTGTTCAGGATACCCTTAGCAACATGGTCAACTGTCGTACTACTTACATCCCATTCAAACATCATAACTATATGGCTTTCACTATCGAGTTCCCATGCTAGGTAGAGAATGATCTTGTAGTTAAGAAACAAATGGATTGCTTCTGAATGTATTCTTTTGCGACGTTTGTTTGTTGTACCTACATTTCCTTCGCTCGATGTTTTACGCAATCTATCCACACACAGGAGTATTTTTTGGGTATTCAACGTAGGAGATCAATATGAATAAATTATATGTATGGTTGCTACAGCTCTCGCTAGTTATGACTTCTCTTTAGAACTTTGTTTCGGTGTAGAGGGGATGTCCTGGGTCTGAGAAATTAGCAATGACGTATCTAATTTCTTTGAACTAGGTACGCATGCGTACTATGTAAAGAAGGCTATCCTATCTCTATCGCTTTGGGAAATGGCGCTGTGGCTTAGGTTGCAGGCGTTAGACGGCGAGGCAAGGAGTGAGTTGCAAAAAATCTATGCAAATTCTACATTTCCTTTCGAAGTTAGAGGAACCTTTGCTCAATGGATCGAAGAACAAGCATGGTAATGGTTATTGATTATTTATTTTGTTATGCCCTGAATTTCAGGACGCCATTGACTGTGGACCTAGAGTGCCATGCGTAGTGCGTTTAAATATTGTGATACTTGCAAAAAATTTTTGTCAATGCTCAAGTAGAGAAATAGCTTCTTAATTTTTTATAGTTAATGGCACTCTTCATTGCTTTGAAGCAGAAGTTATTGATCATGGTGTAAACCTTTGCCGTCAATCATGCTGAATTGCGTAATTCCTGGATGCAGTTTCGAAGCTAATTTGTAATGCTGAAAACGCCAAAAAATGCTGTCGTTTCTAGGAGCCCATTAAAATCCAGCACTATTCAGAACCTTGCTCGCTAGTTAAAGGAAAGCTGTTTAGTTAGAAAGTTTATATTGAATGGGTATAGAATTTGAGTACATTGAAGAAAATCTTTTTGCAAGTCTCTAAATGCAACTTTTTATTGAGAAATTTGCAATTGCATTACTATATAGCGTATTTGAATTGAATGAGCTAAGCTGTTTCCTTAGAGAGCTGCCAGCAATGCGCATTTTGGGGGTATCATGCCTCTAATATATTTGATATTGCAAGAAAGTTAGTCAAAAAATTGGTCATAACTGCAAGAGGTTGGCCACAGTGTTTTCCGTGAACTTTTTTGCAACTGGTCAAAATGCCTCCTCCCAATGGAAATTGTCTCAGCACATCTCTGAGGCCTACCATAGGGGTTGACTAATCATAAAGTGTGGGAAGGTTCATGTTGGTAGATGATTTTCTTTGCTGTCACCCATTTAACTTAGAACTGACATCTATTAAGTAGGTATGTACCTCCAGGCGACGTGAGAGGTAGTGCCCTCCAAATGAAAAATTTTGCATAGTTTTGCCCCCAATAGAATTATTATCCTCGAGATTTATGTAAAAAAGTAGTCCACTAAAGAATAGGGCAAGGATTTATTGTGCTTGTGTGAGACCGGTGATGCTATATGGAGCAGAGACATGGGCAACAACAAAGGCCATAGAGAAGAAGATATGTAGTTGTGACCAACCGATGCTGAGACATATGGCACATGTGCGGTGGGGAGACAGAGTGACTACCGAGGAAGTGAGGAGAAGAAGTGGAGTCAAAGATATAATGGATGTGCTGAAGTGGAATAGACTGAGACAGTATGGTCATGTGGGAAGGAAAGATAATGATAATGTACTTAGTAAAGCAGCAGAAATGGAAGTGGAAGGAGTTAGGCCAAGGGGAAGACCGAAAAAGACATGGAAGCGATGTGTTGAACAGGATATGAGGGATAGGAATATTGGGTTGGAAAATATTCACAATCGAAAAGAGTGGAAGAGACTCATAGACCATCCAACTCTGTAAGGAATAAAAGGGACGTTAAATGAAGATGATAATGATGAGATTTATGTAAAAAAAACTAAGGCTTATACGCCTCCAATGTGATTGTATAGGGAGGTTTTGCTTCTCCATGGCATTTTCTCCAGTTATATGCTTCCTATTAGGCCTCTTAGGGGTTTTAGAGGGGGGCAGAAAAGAAAGAAGGCTTAATGGAGAGATTTTTTATTTAGAGGAGAAAATGTGTAACAAAATTTATCTCAAGAGGATGGTATCACTTTGATCAGAGTCAATCAACAAGCTGGAAAAGTAACCAAGGCTGATTTCACCATCTGAAATTTACTAGAAACTCATGAAGACAACCTTCTCTTGCTCTTTTACATGGTTAAGTAGCTTTTTGCATGGATTAAACTTGTGCACATCATAGCATGGATTAAACTTGTGCACATCATAGCATCATCAGAGTGATTGGTATTTTTGCTTTCTGCACATTGAAGGGAGCTGAAAGAGAAGAGGGGCTATAAAATAAGAGGATGGTGAATACTCTTAAGTGGCTAATTGCTGTCCACAGCTAATTAATTTTTGAAAATTCTTTCAGCCCCCCACTTATTAGTTTTTATGCAAAAATTTTTCAAACCGTACTCCATATAGATGTTTTTTGAGCAAATCTTCTTTTCTGCTAGCAATGTTTTTGTGCTGCTTACATTCTCACAACCATATGAGCATAGAGTGCTTCATAGCAGTACCATCTTAGATTTCAAAGCATTTTTCTACCCCTCCTCCTCCCGCTTATTCTGACCCTCCAGTTATTAGTTTCTTCCAATGTTTCCATGTTTCCAACCTCCCCCCCCCACATTACATTTCAAACATTTCAGAAGCATTTCTTCCAATATATCCAAAGCCTTTTCCGAC
>WIPJ01000451.1:173757-209809 GCA_018155075.1 Cassiopea andromeda
CATAAATGAATGTATATATATATATTTATATATATATTATATATATATATATGTATTTATTCAAAAGCTTCAAGACTACGAAAGAACGTACAGTCCTTGTTTTCAGTGTACACTTTTTGAAATATACGCTCCTCGTGCAAGTGATTACCCAAATGAGATCAACCTTAAGATATCAATTGTATCTATCCCATATTCTTTTTGAGAGACATTCATTCTTTAAAATTCTAATGTTTTGACTCAAATTGACCCACAATAGAGGTATTTTGATATTATGCTGGACAAAATGATCTGCACCCGCGCTCGCACAAACTTTGGACATTGATTCTCTGTTGTGAGTATGAGCTCTCTTTCATAGCGTCCCTATTATCATCGAACCAATTTCCAATATGGGGTATCTTTCTCGGTATAGGAAATATTTTTGCTCTTTGGAGAAAGGGGTTTTTCTTAACTTTGTTTACTTCGTTAACTTTTATCATCAACTGTGATTATGTAGTATACGTTTTTAGTTTAGCAGAGAGGATTTAAGGGTCACTTCATGCAACTCTTTTCTTTTATAACATATTGTATTTAGTAAGTTTGATTTACTTTATTTTAAGAAACTACAGTGCATATTAATTTCCAGCAGTTATTATTCCTAGATGGGCAGTTTCATATACAGGTTATCAGACAGTACCCAAGTTGCTTGATTCTGCCCATGTTATGGTTTCATATTTCCTTGTTTTCAGTGTATACTTTTCCAATTATACACTCCTCGTGCAAGCGATTAACCAAATGAGATCGATCATAGAACTTTTTTGCTATAGCCTTACTATGGTCCTTCTTCAGCCTTACTATGGCCTTGCTATAGCCTTCCTAGAGTCTTGCTATAACCGTACTATGGTCCTGCTATAGCCGTATTATGGTTTTCAAATAACCTTACTGGGGTCTTGCTATAACCTTACTAGGGTCTTGCTATAACCGTACTATGGACATGCTGTAGCCTTACTATAGCCTTAATACGGTCTTGCAATAGTCTTCCATAGTCTTACAATATTGCTCTCTTTGCACAGCCCTTATCAGACTATGGTGTTGCTTCCAGTCAAGAATCGTATTCCTCGAATGTTTCTCGATGTCTAGAGAGTTATTCGTACAGTTTTCAATCGTATATTCGACCCCATAGCTAAGATTATGCTGCTGCTCCCTTTTTCCAACTTATGTGAATGTGATGTGATTAGTGTGTAATCGCTTATTATACAAAAGTGTTTGTAGTTAGTTATGAAAGCTGTTAGGATAGTTTAAATTTTGTGGTATTCCACATGTTTTGTGCATCTCCGTTTGCTGCTGAAGTATGTGTCGATAGAACAGGATTGCAGTTAAAAAAGACAATTATAGTTAGAAATTTACTTTCTTGTTGTTACTTCTATTACGGTTTTTAAGACATTATTTATAGAAAATTAAGGCTGCGTTTACATGGGAACTTTAAAACGGTTCTATATGGAACCGTCCCTCGTAGGTACGGATAGGCTTCCCATTTACACTATGTCTTGGAACCGTTCTGTGCAGAATTGTTCCTTTCAATGCATTCAAGCATGAGCAGTCCCAAACGACAGCCTCTCTCTCTATTCATTAGGTGCAAGAATAATTCTTGAAAAGTTTTCCCACCATACACTTGTTCTTCGAAGCCTTACCCAAAATTTTCTTCGCGATCAAATTTTTCAGTTACCGTCAATCGAATTTCCCCTTGCTTCGTTTCTAAGCATATCTGACGAATACGGTTCTGGGTGTTCACATGAGAACATTTTGGCTCGTTTTCATGCGAGGCCTGCTTTCTAGGTGGACCCGTTCTGGTACGGTTCCACTTGGAACCGTTCCCGTGTAAATGGAGCCTAAGATTCCAGATAACATGCTCAAGTACTGGGAAATGCTCACTTTGCTTGGCTACACCTTCCTATTTAAGAATTATGGGGATCAACTCTCTTTCTAGTATAATTTAAATGCAGAATCCCCTTTCTTTCTTGTATTACCAGAGAGCCTGTTTGGTACTCCCACCATGAGGGGATTTCCTATGAAAAATATTGCCTAGCAATGATAATTGCCTATTTCAGCACAAGCAAATCGTCACAGAATAACTCAGTCTGATTTGTCATGAGCTCATTTGTGTTTCCCATAGCCCCCCTCCCTCTCTAAATTCTAATCTTGGCAATTTAGCTTGGAAGAGTTTTACACTTATGGTTATTATATTTCAGTTGCTGTCACATGGTTCAAGTATTTATTTGACACAATTTTGGTTTGTGTAGTAGCATCGGTTGTTTTAGATTTAGCGTATACAACGAACAAATGTGACAAACGTGGGGCGCACTGGCTGCAAGAATGGGGACGGGAACATCTGACGATACGTGGGCTCATCCACTGTAGGACAACGTTTATTGACCTAACCAGTAAAACAGCGAATCAGAAGAGACAATCGATGGTAATAAACACGTGAAATATCAATGAGGCAATGCTCTTTTGCAGATACAACTGCCTACAGGAGTCAAAGCACAGTTTTATCGTCAATTTGAAAGGGCCCCACCGGGAAATCTCCCGCCTTCCCTCATGGTCACAACGCTCCAAGTCACAAACACAATATGAGGAATTGTCTACGCCACAGATTATGGACAAAGTGGCAATTGGAAGGCTTGTATGAAAAGTCAACTTCTATGTACACCCCAAGGACAGATGTAGCTGGGTTCCACTCCAAGTATAGACATAGCTGGGTTACACCCCAAGCACAGATGTAGCTAGGCGGTTCTTGCCATCGCAAACCCAAGACCCTTCTCAATAGCAATGTAGCTTCGAATTTCGGGACAATTCAATAATTACAAAACACCCAAAATCGCCCATTTTGACTACCCACACATCCCTTGTACCGCATCGTAGCAAGAATAGTACCACCCACTCCCTTTGTTAAGTAACATTTCAGCCTTAAGACCACCCTATCAAAGTTTTCGTCGTCTGCTCTTCTTTCATAGAGTACGCATTACCTTCTTGTAACATATCATCTCAATCTAGCTTTCTAATATGAGAGAATGATATCACAGGGCAATTTATTTAGCACACAGAGTGTCATTTTTGATACTTTTCTGCAAGTCCAGAGACAAGAAACAATGTCACAAAATAGTGGAGGATACTTACTGTACATACACAAACAGCGTTTGATTTTTAGCTCAGCCCTGATGTAATTGCAAGAAAAAATCTCTTTTACATAACAAAAGAGCTATGTTCCCCACACCCCCTAAATTTTCTTAACAGATCGTAACCATGGCTCGTGCAGATCCTTGATCTCCTTGAAAAGTACTGGATTGAAATGTAATTTTAAGGGGCACTTGAAACTCCTAGAAAATGAGAATTTTTTTTCCATGAAAATTGATCAAACTCCATGAAATTTGTGATTGTTTACTGTTTACTTCGTTCACAGCAATAAACAGCACAAAAATACTTCAAAGAAATATCCAAAAGAAAAGTTTAAAGAAAATCGTGCAAGAAAACTCTTGATGTGCCAAGAAATGTCTCATTTTCGGTATCCTGGGCTTCCTGTGTGTTCACACATGCTCTGTGAATATTATCTTAGAGTTCCTTGAAAATCTTTAGGTTGGTCCTTGAATAGTCCTTGAAAACTGCTTCAATTTGCGCATCAAAATCCTGCGCTAGCCCTGGTAACGAAAATGACCATACCCACCCACCCCTCAGGCGTTACGTGTTTTTTAAATGGTCCATTATTTTATACAATTTTCCAACTGTGTTAATAGCTTTTTATCAATAATTGTACAGTAATTCGTTTCGAGCAAGGAACGAAGGCTCTAGAGAAGGCCTCCGCAACCAGCAGCGCGCCACTCGTGGTGCATTTGGGCATGTGAAGTGGCTTGCAACATGCGCACTCAAAAAAGAAAGATGAAATAGAACACGAAGTATATCACTATCTTTTGGATAATACTAACTGGGAGTGTTTTTTCCGAGCACAAAACTTATATATCTATGGCACCGCACTTCCTTATCTGCTCACATAGAAACACACCAGGATGCAGGTATAGCTTTTAACTATGGCACATTGTCAAAATGGCGCTTAGCAAATTTTAGTTGAGGAGGCCTGTGTAGAAGAATAAACACGATCATAAAATGACTGCGTAGTAGCCTCGTGGCCTAAAGCTTTGCAGCCTCTTTTCCTAGTGCGTCGTCACATTGATACGTTGAGCCTAGACCTCATGCAGCTCAGAAATCGAAGTTTAGACGCAGAACTCCCAGCATCCATTGCGGCAAGCTCCTGTTTGAGGTACAAGTGACAAACTTTGATTTTTGAAAATGAAATTACATTTGCAGATGCACTTTGCAGAATTTTTTTCTGGCAGTCTTTTTCAACAGTAAATTCACACTTCGCAGAAACTTCACCTGGTTCTTTTACTTTTAAAACGCTTACTTGAATAGGCCCCAAAGATTCAATCCTCTAAGTTGTTTGGGGCATATTTTCTCCAGCAGCTTGCAAAATGGAATCTAATTGTTTGTAAATGCAATTATTTCAGGGGTTTTTTTGTTTTTAAATAAGTTTGATTCCTCCCGCCTCAGCTCATGAGTTTTACATGAAGCAGTTTAGCCACTTTAAGAGCCACAAATCCACCTTTTTATGTCATATCCAAAGTTTGCTTCTATGTCACAAGTAGACTGCTAGATTTGCATCAAATAGACTCAGTTACTTTTCGTAGCATTTTTCAAGTATTTGAACTCTTATGTGTCGATCTTTGATTCTCAACCAATATGTAAGTTCCGGATGGTATTGTCTCCACGCTTATGTATCCGCTTAGCATTTCAAAAAGTTTCTTCCAGTACTTCAAAGCAAGAAGAATAGCTAGGTTTATTATGCAGCAGATACCAAAGATAATGAACGTTGCATTTGATCCCAAGCTGCTCACTGAAATGCCCCCAAGTATCCCCCCACCTCCATGGCCAAGCCCCCAATATATCCCATGAAGCATTGCCTGAAGCGTTACCTGAACACCATCGTTCAAACCGACATAGCATACGGCTGCAGTCCAAATCGAGGCTGAGCTTATGCCCTGTAAGATTTCAAGTGGTACGGAGAAGTATGGTTGGGTTATGATCGAATACGTAAACAACCGCATTACATTTGCCAGTAGTCCGATGTACAACACGCTGTCGCATCCGATTTTCAGGATCAAGTAACCCGACAAAAAGTACATGACAACTTCTGAAATGCACTGAATGGCTGCAACGATGCTGAATAGAAACTGACTTCCACCAATGTCGTGTAGATGCCAGAATAGAAACGTGTGTGTGAATCCCATTGATGCTCCTGCGCACAACAGCGTAAGAATGAAACACAGATGTTGACAATCAACAAAAAGTCTGACGGCTTCCCAAAATGATTCTCGATACGATGTGTCGCTGACTGGAGCGAATTTGAAGAATAAAGCACAAACGAAGGCCAAGCCCATAGCAACAGCATACACGTAAAATGATAGTATGTAATCTATGTTTTTTGGATCTTCACATGGTTCGATTTCTTGTGTGACACTTACAATTGTCCCAACAATAAAAGCACCAAGGCCCCATCCAATTGCTCCCCAGAGACGCTGTTGTCCATAGCGATATTTATCATCACCTAATGGGAGAAGTTCATATCGAGTAAGTGGCCTTTTAGATGCATGAGCTGAAGAAATTGAACACAAACTGACAAGAAAACAATACAGAGAAGATATCAAAGCAGGGCCTATTTGAGAGAGGTCTTGGCCACACTTTGTAGTCATAGAAATCTTGAGTGTGGTCGTGGAAATTTAAAAGTTTGGTCAACTTTCTCACTTTTACATGCTTCCTATTTCATAGAAGTCTCTCTGTGCCTTGGTATGTATATGTTCTATGTAAATTTTTAGAACAATAGAACATGTGGTTCAATACAGCATCCAATAACAAAATGTTCTAAATGACATTTTCAGTCGTATGGTAGGGCGTGGTCCCCAGAAAAGCTAAAGCACGGAGTGGTCAAGCTTTGTCATAGCATAGTGCGGTCGTGCCAAATTTCCTTAAAATAGACCCTGTATCACAGTCTGTATTGATCATGGTATTGAGACTAACGCCATAACTTTTTGCTTCTTGACAAATTCTCAAAATGCACAAGAAACAATACTCTGCAAGCTATATATTACAGATATTGTAAAATATACATGCATTATATCATAAATACAATCATAGGATTATAAACCAATGCTTTGATCGTCTTATCTACGCCCTAAGAATTGAACCAATAAGATTTTGACGAAGCGCAAAGTAGGTGACATTTATCATAAAATTTTTACTCACCTAAAACTTGTAGTGTTGCTGTGTCTGACAAAGTTGCTGCTGGTGAAGAAAGAATAGTTCCTAGGATTGTAATTATCAGCAAAATATTGAATATTCTCGTCGTTTCAGGGCGATGTTGAGAGTGCCCAGTATCAGAAGAGTTTGAAGGATCTACTTTGTTAACGATAGGCCAAAACATGCCATCGGTAGATCGTAAGGAGTCAAACTCTTCCTTCAAGCCTTCTTTTGCCAAGACTCTTTGATGTGGTAAGATGCTTTCAGCATAGAATTCTCCTTTTCTGCTATCGTTTAAAACATCTTCTAGATATTCATCAGACTCCTCTTGCGTTTCTCCATCCATTCTTTCATCTTCCCTTAAATGTCTCTTGACATTTCGTTTATGCTTTTTCGCACCAAATTTTTTGTCTTTTCTTATTTCCTTTTTCACTGCTTTCCTTTTAGTTAACAAATTTCTATACCACAAGATCCAGTTTATTTTGCTTTTGCTATTTTGTTCACGATTTCTTCCTTTCAGCATGGAATTTTTCATTGTTTCTAAATTAAGTTGCCTAGCCTCCCTTTCAAACCCAAAATGCTCCTCCTCACTTCTTTTCTCTTCCATGTTTTTAGCTTTGTACATCTTTTCAAGAATCTCCATAACTGTCTTGTTCTTTAATTTGCTCTCATATCTTTGATTATTTGTTTTGTTAGTTACTTTATTTCTTACAACCTCATTAGAATGTTTATACGTTTTCAAGTTTTTTGAATTTCCGTGTGTCCTATTCCTTGACTTCTCACTGGCAGTATACAACAATACCCCTTGATTTTTTTCGCTATCTTGCGCTAAACTATTCTCATCAAAGTTGAAATTCAACTCATCGTTGTTATCGTATCGAAAAAACTGATCTTCGTCATTACCACGATCCTCGTCATTGTCACTCGCATAATCTTCATTAAATATGCCTTGTTGCCCTTGAACGTTGCTTGTATGTTCTTGCTTAATAGTAGATTCTGATTTAACTGACCCTGTGCGCGATATATTATATTTCTTTGAAACAACTGGTTCAATCCTGACCCAGCTGATATCTTGCTCATCAACTTCGCTGGTCAGTGGCAGATATGTAAGGTTCAAACTACAGCCTGCGTCATACCGCTCAGGTTTCACTAGTGAGATACTGTAGTTCGAGGCCAACCAAGCTCCAATTGACATAAGTAATATCCATTTACCCACGTTGTATGTGTCAGCAAGCACTCCCCATAATGGCGAAGCGCACATTTGAATGAATGGCCTTAGGCCTATCAAAACACCAACTTGGTGTGGTGATAACCATAGCTGTTTATAGAAAACTGCTAAGTAAGGGAAAAGGGCACCAACAGCCCCAAAAAATATGAGGTAGAATAGTTTGTAGACGAGAAGCTGTCTGTTGACTTCAGGGCAACAGTCTTGTTGGTGTTGTTCAGAAGCTTCTTCGTCCGGATCTTCCGATGTCTCGTAGTGATATAGTGCTTCCACGTTTGTTGTATCATTTTCATCTCCATATGACGATAATTCTCTATCAACATCATATTCTCTCATTGCTTCATAAGAAGAAATCTTCTTTCCTGGTTCATTTGCTTCTGGCCTAAACATCACTCATGCTTGAATGTTTCAATTTATTCTACGTACAAACTGTCTTCGTTCCTTCAATCCTGCTTTAAAATATTAGCCATGCAATATTCATGCTATGCCTTCCTTTCATTGCGTCTCTCTGTCTGCTTCCAAAATATGAAAGATTTTGTATCATGACTTCCTTTCATCCAAGCGCACTTCAACTTCACATTGGTGAAACAGGTATTCCTCAAAAAAGACAATGGATAGAAATGCCCTGGCTTTTTGAACAGCAGATCAATACACCTTGCTAATATTTAATCAGGGTGATTCATTTGGACAGCTTTCCTTACACAAGAATTCAGCAATTTCCTCTTGCTAGCAAATGTCATCAAGTGAAGACTTGCAATTTCTCATACAGTCATAGAGTCTCAATATCCGTAACGATGCTCAGCTTTGTGAGTTGAAGTGTGAATTTGTGATCTTTAATCTGAACTGTAATGAATGAAAGTGCCTGTTACAATTCTTTTCGCTTGCTTCCTAATTTGCAGCAAATTTTGAGCTCTTTTTCGCCCACTATTTCACAGCTGTTGCTCAAATAGCGAAGTCTTGCTTAGTAACGTTCTATTGTTATTGTCGTTCTACGAAGAAACCTCCTCCCACCTGCAAAGTTCGAAGGTTACCTGTTCCTAGTGTCAGCTGTAGTTGATTTCAACTGTACAATTTCCATTGAAGCATTCATCGACCCTAAATGACTTTACTTACTACCTGACCAAAGTTAATGCTCGAAACTATTGCACAAAAAGAGCAGAACAGTTAAAGTAAAGAGTTAGAGCATAAAAACGTATGAGAATGTATCGGATAAGAATTTGGATGAAAATATCACTGGTTTGAATCTGCAGGACATGTTTCAACAATCACCCTCAACTAAAGATTCATCATACTGTTTCTGTGTAGATGATGTTATATTTAATATGGTTATTATGCATCCGAAGATGATTGTTGAATCAACTGAAGTATGTCTTGTAAACTCAAATCAAACTTTGGTACAATTTTCAGAGCATGAACTAGTGATTGAAAGATTGAATGAGTCGGTAAATGAATGAGTGAGTGAGTGAGTGAGTGAGTGAGTGAGTGAGTGAGTGAGTGAGTGAGTAATAAATTGACTTAATGAAGAATTTTGAGTTGTATTATGTTGTATTGCATTGAGCTGGGTGTTGTCGAATGCCTGCTTATTTCTGCTAAGTTGCAACAAGAGAACATTTCACAAATTGCATTGCATTTCTTAAGGATATGAATCTAGATTCATTTCTGGAAGCCAGATTTTCATTTCATTGATACTACGAGCTTATTTCTTTTCAGCGTTGACCAAATCCTAGTCTAAAGACAACAGTTTAAAAATAAAGTACAAACATTATTCAAAATCCAGCTAACGAAATGAGAAAAAGATGAAAAACAACTTATGTAAAATGAGTTCCTGTCTTTCCAGAAATGTTCATATCCACTGTATTTATGATCTAATAATACTTTTCTAGTATGCATTCTGAGATATGTGATCGCCAAAGATTCTAGCAAAAATATTTCTAGAAAGTATGGCTCACCTATTGAGCTGCTAGAAATTGGGCAAACTTTTTGCTATGTAAAATTTTGAAGGAAGTCTTCATTGAAGAAGGAAATGAAAGCAAAGATAGAAGAATATTAGATTGTCAGCAATCAGGGAACTTAATGATATAATGTGGGTAATATTTCATTCTTAGAGTGCAACATCTCGATATTGAATTCTATCCATCTTGCTAGGATATACCAATTTCTTCACAAATCATCCTTATCTCCATATGTTCAGCCACATGGCAAAACCAACGGACGTAGGGAAGCATGGGCTTGAACTGCGCGCAAAGCATGATTGTCCAATGAAGAAATCGATGCAATCTTTTGCACAAAGACAAAGAACGTGCAATGATCTTTGACCGGCATCCATGCAGGTTATAAACAGGCCTATATTCAAAATACCCAATTACTTCGGCTTCATAATTGAATGCCTTCAAAAGAAACTCTTCCAATCCGGGTTATTTTAAATGTAAGGATCGCGAGATGTTTCTTTCAATTGTTAGCATAGAAGAAAATAGAAGAACTTTGGCAGTTACCGTTGATCCCAGCCACATCATTATTAACATAAAAGTTCTTTTCATCTTATTTTTCATGCCTTCCTAAATTGTGGTATGGTATCTATGAATCATAATGGAAAGCTAAAAAAATTAACAAACAAATTATAATGTAAAATCATGAAACCAAAGTAGGCCAGAGCTCTTAACTTATCAAGAGGAATTTTGTTGACCTTCAGCATTGAATATCAGCAGCCTAAATGACTCCTTTAGGAACGTCAGCAAAGCTCTTCAAATACGTACTAAAACTGCTGTATTGTTGATAGAGGGATCTATCTTGGGCTGTATTAGTTAAGTTGACAACTGGGACGTAGCTTAAGTATATTTTGGGGGGTGACAAAGGTTTTCCCTGTGAAAATGTTCTGCGACCTCTTTTTTTTAGTAACATTAATTGATCAAATGGTCCTGAGTCCAGTCAGTTGCGCTGCAAAACACATTGTACTGCCGTTTTGCCCTACGAAAAAGCAAATTTTCAAGGTTGGGGGGGTGACTCACGTCCCATATCCCTCTTAAGGTTCGTTCCAGGTTAGCAAACAAACGACAACAACAAACTCAGGCAATAGATCATTGAACGTCAAAAGTTGAAAATGCCATTGCGTATATGCAAAAATTTGCTTCCTTGACATCGAGTGGAATAGAACTGTCATTTATCATTACTTAAACTTTTTGCAGCAATCAGAATCGGGCATTCTATTTAGTTTAATTCTCAAAGTAGCTTCAGTCGTTAGAGGTGTTTACTGACAGGTCCACATATTACCATGGCAACAATATGAATAAGATGAATGGGTGAATAGAAGAGTGTGCAAATGAGGCTGACGAAATACCCTAAATGGTTTTTAGACGCGTGATTTTTGTTGATTGCATGTCTGGGCCTCTATCTTTGTTTTTTACGGTCTTGTTTATCGACTTTATATAAAATGAGAACCAAAAAGCGAGAGGTCCCAAGGACCTATGTGGAGTTGTAAATTTAGGGCTTTTTGGAGAGCTTTTCAGAGCGGTACCGAATGAGAGAACTGGAAGTGGAGCATCGCCACAAAGCAGTGGGCATGTAAGTATTTATTTTAATCACCTTGTACACCAACTTTGGTCGTTGATAAATTGCAACACACATGTTGTTATAGCTAGCATTTTCGACCCAGTATTGAAATTTCTTTAGTTTTTCACAATTCCAGTATGAAATGTTTCTGATAGTTTTCTTAGCAAAAATTTTTAAGTTCCATTGTTTTGCACATGTACATTTAAAAATTGCTCTACATATACATTTGACATAATGGTGAATCTTTATTAGTCAAATACAGAAGATAGACTGCTGAAGAGTAGCCAATATATATTACATATCACTTTGTACAAAGATACTTCGTGTTTTAGATTCATATGAACCTATCGACTTTCTTAGGTCTCAAAAACCCAGCATTGAAATTCTTCAACATTCTGAGCAGTCGGCTACTACTTCCTTCTTCACCAATTTCTTATTTATAAAATGTTTATATTGTAACTAACGTTGATTTGGGCTACTCATGCTATCTTTAAAGATTAAAGAGTCTATTTAGTAATGAAACTTTAAATAAGCAAATCAACGACACAAAGAAATTGTCATTGCATTCCTTAAACTCGACGTGAAATATCTACTGTTTTTATTTCCCATTTGCATTCAAAACTGTTGATATACGAGGTTTTGTGTCTTGAGTTAAGTTAAACCGTTTCTGTATGGTAGATTGCTTCACAAATCAACAATACAAATCTCTTAATATTGATTTTTATGGATTTAGCACTTTTACAATCTAGAAACATCTATTTTATAGGATTTCGATGTATTACCAGTGTAGAAAAATGAGAAAGGAAGAAAAAATATTTCCAAATTTATCTTCATTTTTAGCAGCTATAATCGTTCATGTATTGCCTTCAAGTTGAAACTTACAACATGGCTTGATATGAGACCATAATCGACTCAAGCTTTCCCCAACCCCTTTACTATTATCTCATTACATTGTATGTTGTCTTCTAACTCCTACCCTATCCTCCCACCGATTCAAAGTTGTATGCATTACCACATACCCTTCTAATGGCAGTGAACACAACCGTTTGCATTAGCAACACAATATTACTACCGCATAGATATGTAAGCAATGCATTTCTAATTAATTAATACTTCATGAAGACTATTTCGGTTTCTATCTATAATTGATTTCTACTCTTAAACTTCTAGGATCCTGACACGTGTTGATGGTCAAACACTCGTTATTGAGAGAAGAAACTGCCAAGGCAAAAGAGCCAGTTACAAAAACTCGTAATAAAAGATACACCAAAACTAGGCCGAAAAAGTCATTTACAGAAGAGCCTACTCTGCCGCAACCAAAATGGTGGCAAAGAAGTTCAATTTGTCGACTGCTTTGTTGTCAGAACGTTTGCTATTCCGCAATATTGTATATTGTATTGGTCATTTTATTGGCAATGTTTGCATTTGCTGTTTGGAGAATTTACGATGTTTATCTGATTTCGAAATCACATATTCCATTGAAAGAGTCTCATAATTGGAAAAATAATACTGCTACTAACAAAAATAATGATGCTGATTCAGAAACAACTGAAGAAGATGGTAGCGGACACAAGAAGCAGTTTGTGGGTCAGCACCACATGAAAAATACAGTCAGACACAAATTGAAAGAGCTTTCTCATAATACCCCTGGTAGGAGTGATCACAGAAAATTTCAAAGTAATATTTTACCAAAAGAAAACTTGAGCCATTTAAAGACTCATGTCCCGTCTTCATCAATCACGAAGCATAATAATGACCATGATATATCTTCAAGTGACAATCCAGAAGATCTTCCTGGTGACAAACGATATGTCATACCCCCAAGCCCGACTCGTTTTAAAACTTCTAATGGTCTTGACGGTAGTGGTGCAAGCGAGGTTGAAAAATGGCGGGCTATTCGTTATAATTTACTTAAAAATCGCCTTCAATTGACGACAGGCACAAGCTACCCAACAGAAAATCCATATTGGAAAGCGTGGTTTCTTTCAAGAAATAATCCTACAGGCGAAAGTCCTTTTGCAGGAAGTGGAGTGTCTCCAGTGCATGATGACAACTACAAATCAATTGCACATCTTCTTGAATCGATTCCGAGTGTAGTTGTGAGAAATCCAGAGGTAAGAAGGCCCTTGGCAAAGCATTCTGATATTCAGGTCGTAAAGAAGAAAAACACTACAATACCTAATGCTTATAGTAAGCTGCTACAAGACGTATTTGATAAAATATCAGTTATGCGTCAGACTCAAACGACGGCGAGACAGACAAAACCAAGTATGAGTACCAATGCAACATTGTTGCAGTTGAAGATATTATCGGCATTGATTAATAAGGGTATACCAGTGAATCCGTTTGATTTGAACCTCAGAAATGTCAATGCTGTAGGGAAAATGGTGACTGTACGGCCTAACATTGTAGCCGCTTCTAATAGCACGACAAGAAGGCTAACAACAACTCCGACAAAGACAACTACTTTATCTACGA
This sequence comes from Cassiopea andromeda, assembly GCA_018155075.1. NCBI lineage: Eukaryota > Metazoa > Cnidaria > Scyphozoa > Rhizostomeae > Cassiopeidae > Cassiopea > Cassiopea andromeda. Next base: position 187,328 of record WIPJ01000451.1, read on the forward strand.
CAACACAACCAACAACAGTCACAACAACAGCAACAGCAGCAACAAAAGCCACTACTATGGCAACAACAACAGCTAAGATAACAACAACTGCGAAGACAACAACTAATGCCACTACAACAACAACAACTTCAAAAGATACCACATCTGGTGCAACAACAACAGCAGGTAGGACTACACATAGGAATGCCCACAGTCACCATACACACAGTCATAGGAAAAGAAGAAAGTTCAATAAGTTCCATAATGGAATTAATCATGGCCTCAAAGCAAGGCACCACAGTCATCATCATCATCATCACCACCGTCGTACTTCTAGTGGATCCAACCCTCACAAGAAGTCCAGCATTAAAGAGCCAGTATCACATTTGCGTACTGCAACTGTAGATTTTGGAAGCGGTTCAGATGATGCTGAAAGTGGCAGTGGAAGTGGTTCTGGAAGTGGTGAAAGTGGTAGCGGTATCGAAGAGCCTAGGATAGAAAGAAGAAGAGATGGCAGGCATAAAACCTCAAATAATCATCAAAAGCTGCTCAAATATGTAGGTCTAAGAGAAAGAATAAAGAAGTTAAAGCATGGAAAAAAGCTTAACAGAAAGCTAAAGAAGCGCAACTCACACCATGGCTCAAGCTGGGCAAAGAAGAAAAGCAAAGATTTTATGGGGAAAACACGTGATGTCATACCTAAAGAGAGGAAACGGCATTTGAAAGGGAGGAAGAAGACTCATCACCAGAAGAAAAGCCATCGTGAAAACAGGCATAAGAGAAAGAACGAGAGTAAAAGTAAAATGAAGAAAAGTAGGAAAAGCAACAAGCATAAATTTATGAAAATAATCCAACGGAAAATATCGCGAATGAAGACGAAAAACCAGATTGCAAGTCGACTTAAACATGTGCAAAATAAGATGAAGGAAGTTATGAAAAGAAAAAACAAAAAGAAGAAATCTCACAAAAGCCAAAAGAGAAATAAAATCCCAAAAACTGAGAGAGATCAAACTAAGTTACTTAGCAAGCCCATAAAGCGAAGAGAGGAACCAAAGCACTGGAACAAGGGTCACCTTTCGATGGAACGTTGTGTCATTTTAAAAGAATTTGACCATCATCATTATGTAGGATTAACCAAGTTGTGGAAAGCTGGCAGCAAGAACACGTTTGCTTTGACTGAATGCAGAAGAAAAAAGAAGCATAGTAATCGCTTTAGATGTCGTAGAACGTTTTACAGAACACGAGGTCAGATGGGTTTAAAGTCAAAGAGAGCAGAAAAAAGAGGGAAGTTATCCCTGATAGTTTGTAGGAAAAAGCATGAATTAAAGGAAAGTTTAAATAATCATTCAAGAAAAGAGAAAAAAGCAAGTATTAAATATTCAAAAGAGAAGAAAGTGCGCAAGAAACAAAGGCATATTAAAAAATTGAAAAGAAGTCATCGACATAAGAAGAGGCATCATGAACAATCTTCCACAAAAAGAAATAGTATTTCTCAAAAGAGTAAAAGAAAGTTTCATCATCATCGGAAGGCTTTGAGAAGACATCGAAAATTTCATCACAAATTTCACAAAAGAAGATTAAGAAGGAAAAAGCATCATAAATCTGACTGGTCTGACACAAATAATGACAATGATTACAACGATGATGACAATAGTGACGATTTTAGTGCTAGTGATGAAGCCGATGACGACAACGGTGATGATGATAGAAATGGTAGTGGTTCTGGTGAGGATGGCAGTGGAGACGAAGAAGAGAGGGTTGAGAGGTCAACAAATGTGTCAGATTTAAGTCATTCACGAACTCATGGAAAGAGAAACTACCACAGACGACATACCCATCCCAGTCATCACCACTATCATCATCATCATCATCATCAACATCAACATCGACGTCACATTGAATTGAAACACTCCATACGAAAAGCCAACCATACAAACGAAACTAGCCTCATCAGTCATGATAATAATAACAACAGTTCTCAAATATTCACAGAATTTGTTGACCTTATGAAAGAAATGAAGCAAGAAATACAGAATGTGACAGCTTTGAAAACAAGTACTCCAAGCGTAAAACTAAAGGAGTCAATCACCAATTCTTCACATCCCACGATCAAAGCACTACAATTGTCAAACCACACTACGCAGATTCATCCACATACAGCCAAACCCACGCCACACGAGTCAGTTAAAAATATTAGTGCCACCAATAGCAGCCAAAACAGTGCCATGAATGCAGGGATGGTTCATGATATGGTGGCGCAGTTAGTGCCTGCAATAATGAAACAATTCGAAGCAAAGTCTATGGCAATCCCAGCAAAAACAACTAAAGACACAAAAACTACGTCATCAAATTCAAATGAAAAGTCAGTAACAGCAACAACAAAATCAATGCATGGAAATACAAGATCAACAAAGACAGCAAAACCAACGATGAAATTGACGCTGAAAACAGCCAAATTGCCTACCACCTTAACTACAACCAAAGCCCATCCGACACCACATCCTACGAACCGCCATTTTACCACGCCCAAACACATGACTGTATCACGCCATCATTTAACAAAACAAAAGTCCCAACCACATCCGAAAACAACTGTAGCCCCTAACCTCGCTCTCATTATAAAAGGTCTCAAGGCTTTGGGCATACCCTCGCTTGGGCAGCACACTTCAACTGGAAAACCCTCCCAGGTGCAGAAAAAATCAGTGACGCCATCCGCTGTAGATAAGTCTAAAAGTACCCTCAAAACAGCACCCGCGCCCCCAAAGCAACCACAACTACCACCTCCCATACCAAAGCCGTTACAGCTGCATAATCGCTTTGTGATGAATATTTTGTGTTTTGGAGATAGTCTAACTGCTGGCTACCATGACCATGGAAAGGCATTCACACCGTATGGCAACCACCTGAGACAACTTTTGACATACTCAAGTAAAATTCCTGTAAATTTGAAAATCAAAGGCATCGTAGGAGAAATGACGCACAAACAAATGGTGAGCAGGTTGCCTGAAATACTTGGTAATAATACAGCTTTTGACTGGGTTATTATACTGGGAGGTACAAACGATATTTTGCACGTGAAGAACTTTGCAGATGATCAGGAATTTCTTGGTCAGTTGGAGAGCGTGTGGCAGCCAAGGATTACAAAAGATATCGAAAAGTTGCACACGATTGCACACAGCCGCAACGCACATACGATGCTGTTAACGATACCTGAGAATGCTATAGAGGCATGGCCTGGATACAAAATACTATTAACAATGAGAACGAAAATAAATGATGCTTTGAGAAAATACGCGAATGAAAACAGGAATAACGTAGCTTTATGTGACCTGGCAAAGAAGCTCCCAAGGCATTCGCTTTCGCCGCAACAGGAGGCCCTCTTCTGGGATGATCATTTGCACATGACGCCTCAGGGCTATAACAGAATGGCTGAAGAAGTATTCAAGTGTCTGAAACCATATATACCAAAGAGTCCAACAATGATATGATGATGAGAAGCCATTTTAGTTGCTTATTTGACTCAGAAAATTCTTAGATATAGAATATTTTGAAGTTTGAGTTACAACAAAAGGGTCAAGTAAAGGGTGTAGCAGCAAATCAATTGGATAAAGCGTAAACCTGCATGCTCAGCCAAATGTCTTCAATTATTATGTAGATTCTTAGGATAAACTGTCTTCCTACTTGATTTGCAAGCATACGTTCATTTGAATATTTATTGCCAAAAACATTCAAAACTACCGCTAGTGCTTGGCAGACAGAAACCACATTGGCTAAGAATTAATCTTCTTAGGATAATGTTTAAAATTCCTTTAGAGTAATGAATGTCTGGATGATGTTAGTAGCAAAATTAGTAGCTACAATAATTTAACTTGTATGAGAATGTACTCGGTAAAAGTAAGAGGTATTCAGATAGTAGCATCTTCTTACAGGTGTAAAATAAAATGATTATTAGTAAACAGGACGTTAGACCGTAGTCTTAATTGACAGAATGGTTGCTCTAAAGCAAGTAGAATGATGTAGTTAAATCTTGATGTACATTGCGTCCAGACTGCGTTCTCCTCCTTGTATCTAGGCTGGTCCCTCAATGTCACCGTAGATGTGCCTATTACACAATCATGGCACTGTAATAGAGATCTCACGAATTCTAATTTTCTTGAAAAAATCATATGCTTAACTAACCCTTTCATATTTGCAAATACGCTTTGAGTTCAGTGATGTCAAAAACTGTTCTCTGTTTCCCCACGTTCATGGGTGTAACCTAGTATTAACCCCGCCTCCCTTTAAAATTATGCAGGATTTGCTCCTGTATGTGGACTATAGTTCATTGCTAGAAATAGTAAAATTTTATTGCTCAATTTTCTAGAAAATGGAGGAATGATAAATTTACTTGATTAGTAAGACCTTGGAAAGTTTTGCTTGAAATAGTCAGCATTAAATTACAATGTAAATCAACATTTGTAGATATTTTCCAACTTCATGAGATTTTAGTTTTAAACTTGCTATTTATATTTAACCACCTGCGCTTATTTCTTCATAAAAAGCAGTTTTACGGTTAATTGTAAAGAATTCCTGATGAAAAGACTGTTGATTTACGTTGCAGAGGTTCAGCATAGTATTGTTTACGTCATTAAGAGACAAGAACCTTCAGGTTCATTAGATGAGTACTCGTTATTTCTTTTATAAGAAACTTAGCTCAAGGCGCCTAGTACTAAAAGTCTCTTAATTTTTGGCCACATTTTAGTTCTAAACGTTTCTTACAAGCTCCTCTCTTTAGCGAACTAAATTGCCGAGAAAGCCTACGCAGAACATGAATGTAGCAAACTGTTTGTCATAAAGCAAACAAAATGCGTCAGTACAAGTTAGATTCTAAAGCAATGTCATATTCTCATTGTTTTGGTACAGCTTTACGTTGAACCAGGTAACGATTTTAATGTTTTTTTCATTTGTCTAAAGTTTCTTAGCTTTTTCTTTTTAGTTCTAGAAGTTTCTTAAATTTTGGGTGTCTAGCACTGGGTTGCTTATGAAGTGGTGTCTTATAAAAAAAATCGTGTAATCAGACTAATCTTCTTTCAAAATCCTTTTGTCAGATGAATAATCTTCAAGAAATCTGTTGTTCTCTTGAGTTGCAAAGACCATCAAAAGTACAAACCCATGAATCCTATTCTACATTTAGGCTTGGAATACTGGGCTCACCAGGGCATAGATAATGGATGCATTTAATCTTCAATCCATCGCTTTTGAGGGCTAAGCATGTTTTTGCATTCGACCTCAGTTCTAATGCCTTCCTTTAATTTATAAGGAATTATAGCCAGCCTTGTTGATGATTATCAGGGGTCTGAGTTCTAGCTTTCCTAGTATAAGAAGCAGATGAATACGATTGGCTTGATAAGTTACAATAGTTGCAGCATTTTATCTGATTTCAGTGATGCAATAGGATTTTCATAACATTGGTATATTGAGACAGCTTTTCCACGGGACAGGTTCCAATTGGAACCGTGCCATTCCTGGCACGGATTCGCCTCGCGTTTCCACAGGACAGCTTGGAACGGTTCCATCTGGGACTGCTAATAGGTTCCGAATGGGATTGCTTTTGAATTAGGTCCCAAGTGAAACCGTACTCGTGGAAACGGGAGGAACTGTTCCAAATGGGTGTGGATATGAAGTAAACAAAGCTCAAAGCAAAGTGATTGGCGCGCTTCTTCTGCTCTTCTATTGTTTTCTTGCATACCTGCTAAGCAGATGTCTCCTGTGCAGTTTTCGAGTATGAATTCCAATTGGAACCGGTCTCGTCGAAACACAAGGCCTAACCGTACCACATTGTTATGGTTCCAAATGGAACCGCCTCATGGAAGCGCTACCTTAAATGTTAATTCATCTATTCTCAAATTAAGATTTGATGAGTTAGCTGAAAAATATAATATGCTCAGGATTTATCCTAGAGTTTGACGTTCATTATAGCAAAAGTTTTACTGCATTCCTTGCTTGTATTTCATTCTAATGATTTCCATCCTGATAACAGAAATAGAAGTTGTATGAAGTTAAGTGTAAATTGCAGGTTTCATGTAGGATTTTAACATGCAAAATCAAGGACTTTTCAACGACTTTTCAAGGGCTAAAATAAGTATTTTCAGGGAGCTCTAAATTAATATTCACAGCGCATGCGTGAATACATTTGAAGCACAAAGTGCAGAAAACTAGACATTTCTTCGCATATCACGAGTTTACTTGCACGATTTTCTTCAAGGTTTCTTTTGAATATTTCTTTAAATTATTATTTGTGTTGATTGTTGCAGTGAAAGAAGTTAAAAGTAAACATTCACAAATTTCAAGGACTTTGATCAATTTTCAAGGTAAAATTATCATCAAGAAGTTTTAAGTGCCCTTGAAATGACATTTCAAATTCCAGCACTTTTCAAGGAGCTCAAAGACCTGCACGAGCCTTGAGAATGAGCAAAGAAGTAAAGTGTAGGCTGGTACAAAATGAACGAGGGCAAGGGATAGCAAAGGAAGCAATGTGAAAGCAGATAGTGGGTACATCAAATTAGGGACCTCTTAAAATACAAAAGATAATGACTATGTACATTACAGAGAAGCAAACTGATCTTAATTTTCTAAAGTTGGAGGGCAATTGTAGGGACTTAACTTTATATTTTGGGGGGTGTAGGAGGTTTTGCCCTGTGAAAATTTTCTGTGACCTTTTTCTTTTTTTAATAACAGTGGTTGATCAGTTGATCAATGGTCCTGGGTACAGTAGAAAATGTTGCCCTGCAAAAATGCATTGTACTTCTGTGTTTGCTTTGCGAAGTGGAAAATTTTCAAGGTTGGAAGTAGTGACTCACCCCCAAACTTTAGGTTTCGTCCCTGGGCACTTGTCCCTATTTACCCTTCGGCTCCCTCCTACGTCTATGGCTTGCATAATTCGATCACATGGTATGCTGTATCTGAAAGCAATGTTCTTTGTTTCTATCAACCAATCACAAAACTTTGTTGATGTTTTCTAACACTTTATAAACTCTGGTGCTAAACTACAATTATTGTATTTCTGTTTCGTCTAGCAATAGCCGAATCCAAAAGCGATGCAAAGAGTGTGGCAAAAAGTGTGATAAGCATAAACGAAGAAGAACAATAAAATACAACATCAAAGAGTTCGAAATACTATGTGAAATGAGTAAGCGGCAGTAAACTAAAAGTAAATAAGCGAAAAACATTTAACAATGTATAATGAATAATCAGCAGTTGGATTAATCAAATTAAAATGTCCTAAACAGAGTCATTTGCTCTTGAGTTTCGCCAATGCATCAAAGTGTTTTAGCAGAATAAAACCAGTCTTTGTTGAGCGTTGCTATCCAAAGTTGTTTTTTGACTTTTTTTGCCAAAGATGCCTTAGCCTATGAAACTCAGTATTTCCAAAATCTTTCACAGCCAAAACAATTTAAACTGCAAATACAACTAAATGCAAAAAACTATGTGACTCCTTTACAGACAGACATTTATGGAAAAGATGATAACTTCAAGAATAGTTTTGACTGGTAATTTTAAAAAATACAACCAACTATTGTAGTTCCATTTTATTTAAATGTGACCATATGCTTTTCTATTCTACTGAACACATTTTTGGCAACTGATCTACTTAGACTTTTCTGCGAATGATTTTAGTAATTCCTGACTGATAGCCACTGATGTCTGGATTCATACAACCAAGGAAACCGGGAGAATACAGAGGCTTCGGGGGTAAAAGAGGAGAAGAGGCCTCCCTCTCGGTCTAGCAAATAATTTTCCAAAATTACTGCTGGTTTACTTTATGAGGTCCTCAGATCTTGAAGCATTAGGTGTTCCAAGGCCCCTCAGGCTTTGAAGCCATGGGCAATTTGCTCCCTGCCCCCCTAGCAGCAGCCATATATAACAACAGAGATAGTCATGGAAGACAGAGGAAAGCAATCTGCTCCTCATGCTCCTTTAAATTTACTAAAAAGCAAGCGTAAATTAACTTTTCTAAATCAAATAACGCTCTCTTTTTCAATCATTATTTGGCTCAGTTGATCAAAATTGTTTGATGGCCTTGTCAACATATTTATATACTACTCTTTTCTATTTACATATACGAGTTGCCTATGAATAAAATTTTCATGTTTCTTCAAAGCTGTTTATATTGTGGATTTGTCCTCACTCTTATATGTGCCTCGTTTCGTAGCAGCCACAGCTGACATTTTCTTTCGGATCTTCTCATTACTTCCTTGGATGGCATAAATTGTTCACATTCCAACCTCTGTTGCATATTTTCAATTCGTGAATCGTAATCAAATGGGGTTATTTGAAATTCTCTGTTGATGCCAGCCTGTTCATTACCTATAAACAAGCTAGTTTGATTCGTCTCCTTCCGTGCTAAAGAATTGCTGTTAATAACAAGTTGATGATTTGCTGCTTGTGGAGATAAGGGTAACTCCTTGCTACATAATATACACATGCACCCTTTAATTCTCCCTTTTGAAAACGTTCCATTGTCCTTTCGTGCCCTCGATGTTGGCCTCGATGTTGGCCTTGTTGTGGACTGTAATGACGCCCGTTGTGCACATGCTACACAAAACTGCTGATCTTTAGATGCAATCTCCTTTCCACTCTTCACATCATCTTTGCAAGCATTCTGCTTTAGAAAGTGATTCATTACGTGATTACTTTCCAATTCACATCTAACAGTTTGTCCTTCTTTTGATAAACCAGTGTTAAGCCTTCGACGTTTGTACGCCTCTGGGATGGCCAACGGTGGAAAATAATAGCTACTCCTGTTTACCTTTTCCATCGAAAGGCCTGATTATTGACGAAGGATGGTCGTAAATTCCGTCAATGAACTCTTTACGGAGCTCATTCCATACTGTTTGTGAATGCAAAATTCAATCAGGCCTCTAACACACAATTGTTAGTTCCGCTTTGGTCATAAACCTGGAATGGTTTTTCTATACACAGCTGAGCCAACTGTTTTAGTTCTTTTTGTTCCAATCTACTTCCTCATGCTATGTTGAGTTCTTTTGGTCGTTGCCTCGAAAATATTAGTTGTCAACCAAACATGGAAGATGGCACCAAGGTCATAACTGTCAAAGATAAAGAACAATGTAATCAGAAATTTGTGGCAATTAAATTGCATTTCTTCACAAATTCACCGCTGTTAAGGTGGCTAATTACTGTACGTTTACAACTTTGATCATTTATGCAGGACACCTATTTCCCTGTTGCCATGGCAGCCATCTACATAAGAAACAAATATTCCAACCAACAAAGGGTTAACTCCAAACATTGATATTGCTTTCATCTGAAATTGTTTGGCTGTCAAACTATATGTTTCAATTTAATCTTTCATAAATCTGTCAACTCTTGTTTTTAAGAAATTTCGCATGCAAATTGAATTACTAATGGCCTATCAGTATTTGAATCAACCTGCTCAAAAAGGAAATCAGTAAATCGGGAATTAAACAGTCGAATATTCGATACATCATGCGATAGACCAAAGTTATTAATGACGTCAGAAGTTATTGCGTAAGTAAATACACACGTTTTCATAAGTTTACAGTGAACAACAATGCCAAGGTGAAAGTTCATTTTCATTTCACTTCATTTTTATTTATTTAAACAGGGTAGAAATACACTCAGTACATGACTGGTTTACAATGTGCCATGTCAACATAAAATGGAAAACTAAGCTAATCGTAATTACATTAAAAAGCTGCGTAGAATACTGATATACTTGTCAAGCAAATAACAAAAAAAAACAGAAAATATAAGTATATACATATATACGAGCTCGAGAGAATGTGCCTAAAATTAATGAAGATTATCAACTTCTTTGGTGTTACAAAAACATTTTAAATTTCATTTTGAAAGTAGCTAGCGAAGGAGCAGTTTTAATTTCATGGCTTAACTGATTCAAGATAGCGACTCCTCGATAGAAAAAGCTGCGCTGCCCGTTAGAGGTTTTGCATGATGGTATTTTAAGATCAGTGCTGGGGTTGAATAAGCTTCTAATGCAGGACTCAGACCTGTTGTGAAACATTGATTGTATGTAAGGAGGTGCAAGTCCCTTTAAAACTTTATAAACTGTACAAGCTGCTTCAAATTGAAGCATTTCCTTGACTGTTAACCATCCTATTTGTAATATTAATGGCAACGATGATTGATTGTTACGACTGTTAGTGACTACCTGCATTGATTGATAGCATTGGTAAAGTCAGTGACAGATCTTGAGGAATAGGAAGATCACTGAAATCAAAGAATAATTTATATATAATGTAACGCTCAAGCTTCATCAAGAATTCGACGTCTTGTCTAAAATCTGTTTTTAATAAGAATGCAATGTTGTGTCGAGACACCTTCTGTTGGGGGGGGGCGTTTTGACCAATTGACCAACTATTGTTACTAAAAGAATGGTCACAGAAAATACTTTTGCCAAATCTCTTGCAGCATGGTTGACTATTCACCAACTTTCTTGCAAATTTTAAGAATATTGGGGGCCCGACGGCTCCTCCATGCCCCCATCGGTACATCCCTGTACAAATGCCTTTCTTTGCCTGAACTCAACAATCTTAATGTTTTGGGTTTCGATCTGTACATTAGGCTTATTCTTAAATTATTTTGCCAAAGGTGTAGCTTCGCTTGAAAATCAAAAGAATGCAGTCAGATATTTTTTATGTTTTATTCATCATAAAGCAAAATAGAAGTGGAACAGAATAATAAATATTGCATCGATGGTCCAAAAGTTAAGCTGAAAGCAGTATTATAACTCCAGTATGGCTGAAAACATGGTATTTTGGACACTTTTCCATCGGTAATGCTTCATACTTTTTACATTTAGAGAGAGGTTACAAGATTTCTATCCTTTTGATTTATATGATGCGCTAATACTATTAGGTATTGATTGCATGATAATAAATTCATTTTGAAAGATTAGGGTGGTCAAAAAATACAAGAAAATAAATTATCTGATTTTCTTCTCTGTAACATTCCAAATACTTTGTTTTGACCCACACAAACAATTCTAAGTATTAATCAAACCTTGCACTGTAAGACTAACCCCCTCGTGAGGCATTATTATTATGCAATACTTTTTGTATATATTTGTGCTTTTGTAATACTTACTCATTCTGTGATAGTTCTCAATCGAGTAGCTAATAAAAGTATTCTCTCTGAGTTTCGACTGCAGTTACAGCATTATTCTTAAATTATTCTTAAATTTCAGCGATTTGGAGTTTCAACATTCTAATAAACTTTATTCTCATAGAAAAAGTGTGTATTTGAGTGTATGAAATTGTAGATATCATACCTGTTGCTCTTTCCTGTTTCTGTTTTGTTTCTATGATGAAATATCATATTAGCAAAGATTTTAGTTTTACGAAAGACTTGGTTCTCTTTTTTTAATAATGAAGCCAAAGTGTACAGCTTCTCGAATTTTAGGCCAGTCAGAAGCAACTGGATACCATACTACGTATTTATTTCCTGTGATTCAGGTAAGATGTAGACTATGCAATCAACCAAGCCTTATTAAATTGTAAATTCTAAACCCTAATACAATAATGACACCTGATTACACATTGCAAGTTGCATATTAATTATTTTCATGTGATTTGTCAATATATTTATTTTCCACGTAAGCCGTAGAAACTGAAGCATCATTTTTGTTGGTACCTGTAAAACCATCATTCACTTTCCTTTCATTTAGTAGTTTACAGAACTTTTGAAATATTCGTTTCTGAAAGGAAAAGGGACTCTTATCGACATGATTTCAAAATTGACAGTTTACTCTTGAAGTACTCATTCAAATATATCTTACCACTTTACGCCAATGACATACTAATTACAAATTCAAAATCATCGAAGATATCTTATTGTACTCATCTGGAAACATGATTAAATGATTGACTACAAAACAGCTCGCAAAGAAAGCACATAGTGGAGAATATAAAGAAAAATTGTTTTTGAAAAACATGAGAATGTGTATTGCTAAATCTTGGGGCTGTAGAGTGACGATGTGCCAAAGTGATATCAATTCATTTACAAAATAGCCGTAACTCATGAAGGCTTTGCCAGATCTTTCTTGCATGCATAATTTGCAGATTGAATTTTGGAAATAATTTCCATCTCTAAAGGTCTTTCTGAACCAAAACAAACACATTAACATTTTTCTGTAATAGTATGTTATAGGCCCTGTGTCTAAATTTAATATTGTGACTGTTAAATGCAAGTAGATGCGTATTACCTCAGCAAGGATTCTGAAGCCGTTTTCGTTACCGCTACTCTCAGAATGCAGCTTTCACGTAGAAGTACTTGCACTGGATTTACCCTTCACTGATTCAAGAATTGCTTTAATTATAGCTAAAATCCAAAGGGATGTAAAGTCAATAGCTTACTACACACGGCTTTAATGCTACTTATTTCAGTTTGACCTTTATACGCCCACTCATGAATTGATCTGCCAGAACAGTAATTTTTTGCCATTCTTTCAACTGTAACCTTCTTAAAAGAGATTTATGCTTCGGAACTTTATGATATTGTGGGTTGCCTTTTCACTAAGGGGTGCTAAGCTCTCTAGCTTAAAAATTAAATTGTCTATAGAGCGTTGACCCACAATTTAAACCTATGGATACACTCTTTTTACAATGGACAAACTCTTTTAACAAGAAGATCCAACTTTTTCCGAGCTTCAATATCCGTAACTTTTTCTGATTTGAGCCTAGAATTATTCTTGCACACCAAAGGTGTAGCTTCGCTTGAAAATTTAAGCAATATATTCCAATCTTTGTTAATATTCTATTACATTGTAAAGCAAACCAAGAGTTTATATTTTGTATCGATAATGCAAAAGTACATCTGAAAGCAGTACTATAACGAGGATACAAAAATTTCTTGTCTTAATGAATCTTGAGCCTCGCACTATTCATAAATTATTCTTAAATTTCAGTGATTTAAACCTTAATATTCTTATTAACTTTATTCTTATAAAGAAAGAGTATAAATTTTTTTCCGATGAGGTAAAAGCAGAATGTTAATTTAACTGTATTTTTCTTCTTCAGTTTATATGTATATTAGTAGCTTCAGTCGAGGCCAAACGACTCGATTTTTCTCTCGACTTTTCAACTACTCAAATTTCCGCAATGTATATCAGCTAAAAATATTCATCATCACAAATAACTCGACTTCCTCGACAAGGTGGCCAAACAAATCGATTTTCACTCAAAAATACTTCTTTCTCTCGATTTGTTTGACGAAGATCAAAATTCACTCAACTTCACTCAACTCCGCTCGACTCACTCAACAAGGTTGCCAAACGGCTCGATGTTTCCCTCGATTTTTTGTCGAGTAAAAAATCGAGTGAAAAATCGAGTCGTTTGGCCAGGGCCTAACTTTTATATTTTCGATGTGCTATTTTCTTCTCCACTTTTTTTGCTTTATGAAGAAATTGACATCTTTGGCTCTAAATACATAAATGTTGTATGTATTTAGGCTCAACAAAAAAGTAGGTGTTATTAGTGAAAATGAACGTACATACTTTGTCGCGACGAGTTTGTTAAAACGTTAAGTGTTTTGTTCCAGACGGCAAAATGCATTACACATTTGATGTGGCATTGCAGGCCTAAATTTTTTAGTATCCTTTAAAAACATCTGTTTATTTATTTTTTGTGTTAAAATTCTCCTTCATTGTTGAGTTAACAATCAACAGTAGAGTCATGCAAAATTAACTAGCTTTAACAAACTATTGTAGCTGTATTCACATTGATTAGGAGATAACGTAATTGCGCTTTCAATAAATGCATTGAAAGCTGTTTTTACCAACTGATATAAATACAGAAAATGTTAGTCCATCGAAATTTCTCGACGTCGTTTAAATATGCATCCAACTGAAGATTTTTATTCCTTAACATCAGATTAATTCATAGAATGCAAAGATCTTTAATTTCATGTGATATTTCCACGTTTTTTAACGCAGCTAAAGACGATTATTGGTGAACTGAAAACCATAAAGCTTCCCGTGGATATGGTTTCTTTTGGAGACTTACAAGGAAATTTAGATTGCGTAAAACAGAACAATTTAAGTCGTAAACTTCTCGAAGTTCCCAAAATATACAGGCAACCCAATAACAGGTTTCGGAAATCCAGTGTATAAATCTTCTTTGTTGAGATTCCCAATAAAAACAATTAAAAGGCATAGAAAAACTTATTTTGAATGAATTGATCGGAAAACTTTGTGAACAAATGTTAATATTTTTGTTTACCTGGTTACTATTTGATAATGAAATTGCTGCTATGCGTTGCAAGAGCTTTGTGTGAATCACTAGGCCTAAAGCCATTGAAAATGCTTTGTAGTACTTCCCAGGAACTTAGAATCTATCACCAATTTTATGCTGTCTTTCACATCTCTGGAGTTTTCGAAGCCAAAATTTGAAATCACGAATTCTTCTTCTTCCAAAGTTAGTTTCTCATACGGACTTGAAGAATACGATCATTCTAACTTTATTTTTTGAATTGGAATTATATTAAAATCTTCGATTCTTAATTTGACTTTAATAAGTGTATCCTTAGGTTCATAAGCCTACTTTCCAATTCTTGACAGTCCTTCTGTAATGTAGCATGATTCTATCTGAACTTCCTAACCGCTATTTTAGCTTGCCGCATCTATACTTCTAGAACGCAAAATTGACGGAAGGAAATGCAAAATCAGCCGGCATGAAGCTAAATTGTCTTGTAACTCAGATAAATGCTCAATGCTTCCAACACGAAGGAGAATTTCTAGAGAGTTACCGGTGATTCGGATATAGCATCATTACAACAAACGTTTCTGGAGCTTTCAAATTTTGCAGGTGAAATTGCAGAAAACTTTCTTTTTATCTAAGTGTACATACAGAAGTTTACGAAACGGTTTTATGGAAAATAGTTTTGTATCTGATGAACCCAGCAGGTAGTAGGTCTGTTTATATCAAAATTAAGAGCGGAATTCACTTTCGGATAAATTAAGGAAAATGTAATTTAAAATTAGATTCTTGCTGCAAATAGCGAAAGGCGCGTCAGTAGCCGGAATTGCTTCAGTTTACAATATTTTACGGCGAATTACTTACAGATTCCCTAATTATAGCTTATTAACAACATATTCCACTCACAATCATTCGTTCTTGCTTCGCTTCCAGTTGCAATTCTCTTCACAACAACTTTCTTTGTTCTACTTCATTATTGTCGTTCTAATTCCAGCAAGTAGTCACCTGTTTTGAACGAAGTCACAACAAAGAGTAAATCTTAAATAACATATGCCTTGTTCACCAACAAGATGAAAATAATTGTTGCAAACAATGAGCTCTGTATAAATTTTCAAGCAGCTTTATGGTAACAACCGTTGTTCAATAATCCGCTTTTAACCACAAAATCTCCATTCGGTAATGTCTTCACAAGCAAATATTGACCTACCTTACTAGAAGCCTCGGTTCGAAGTTTGTCGCAAAGGCTTTCATGTTTTCTTTTATAAGAAACATGAGTCTGAAATTAAATAAAAATTAAGAAACATTTAAGAAGCATAGACAGGCTGAGCTTCAAATACTAACTTGCAAAAAACTGTTTTCACTATTACATTTCTTATTAAACTAACAAGAAAATATAATGAACATCCATTACATGCGTCACAAAACCTGAGCATCTATTTTCTTGCATCACAATTGCCTAATCTGGGTTTTTATTGTCATTGGAAGTTTGTAAAATTAGGAAACATTTAAGCAACATTTAAGGCTGGAGTTAACGAAATATTAAGAAACACCCAGGCTGAAGCCAGAGAGTCATCCCTCCTGCGCCACAAGAAATCTTCGAAGCTTCATTTAAATATTTCAGATACATGAAGTTCATGGAAAAAGTTTTTTTAAAATTTACCGCTTCTTCCTTCTTACAATGTTTCACTTTTTTTAACTATTTAGTTGTGCAAATAGTTGTTTTAAATTAGTTTAATGAACTATTATGATACCAATTGTAAGTAAGTTTATAGTAATGGGGATACTAAATTTTCAATATAGCGCATTTCTTGGACTTTGGAAGCAGCACAGTTTTCAAGAGCTGCTTGATGCCTTTTTATGAATGCAAGAATCAATACGTTTTCTAACTGACAGCCATAAATCTGTAGAGATACGACCTTAATCCTTTCATAGTTATTGATAATTACAAAGTTACATGCTATCATGATCCCATTCAGTTCTTTTCTAAGCCCTGTGATCACTTCATACAAACTGGAATCCACAGGCAGTAAACAAAAAACATTGTAAATCAAGAAAAAATAGCCGTCGAATCATTGATGGATCAAGAATGAATTTCAAAATATTAGAAGAACAGAGTACCATTCACTATTGTAATATCCCCAAAGCTAGGAATACATGTTTCATTTATTTTTAGACAATACTCTGATTAGCACTTTAAAAGCGCCGAAGTTTTATCCACGTGTTTTCATGTCAAGAAGAACATTTTTGGCAGATAAAATGCGCGACTTTGCTTTAAAATGAAGTAATTCCTTGTAATTCACGTCTTTGATTCCTATAGTCTCTTGTGTGAATGTTGTTGGCCATAAAGTGGGCCGAGATCCTTCCTACACACTTTAAATTTAAAGCGCACACTTTACAGAGCCAGGTAGTAGGCCGCAGGGTTTTGTTTAAGAACATCAATTTATGGGGGTAAAGAGTAAGAGATTTTGCTATCAGAAAATATATTTATTGCTACTCTCATTTCCCGATATACATCTTTCAGATTAATAAAGTCAGCATTTCCCAGATTTTGAAAACTATGAAATTTTTCCAATTTATGAACTGAAATTTACAACATCTACAAAATCTACCAAGTTTAAAATGATGCAGAGCATTCTCTATTGCTGAGGATTCTTTTATAATTACACGTTTTTTTTATAAGAAAATCGTTATTTTGCCTGAGCCTCCATTTTCTTAATTTTTCCCGAAATTGAGCCTGAGATTTTCTTAAATTTTTCTTAACTTTTACTGAAATAAACTGGCTAGAGTGGTTTACACTTTCGTTAATAATATTGTATACTTGAATTTGAATTCCATCTTTGTAATTTTGAACGCATTAAACGACGAAATTCCGATTTTTGGCCATTAAAAACACTTAATTTTGGAAATTGAGCCTTGTGATTTTCTAAGATTTTGACAATTTGAGCCTCATTGTCCTATAAACTTTTTTTTATAAAAAAGACGTGTATGAGATAGAACTTGGTTACTGTTTTGATAATTTTCACATTACAAAATGTGTCGCCTTGGCTATTTGCAAATTATTTACCAATAATTTTCGTACAACATAGTGGGTATAATCAGTGATAAAACTATGACTTCTTTTTAAAGCCATGCAATTTTGCCTAAATACCTAAACACCAAAATGTAGCGTCTTGTATCAACTGCCTTTGAAAGAAATTGAAAATGTTTGGGAGACAATTCAGGCATTCGTCAATCTCAAAAAATGCTAAGAGTTGCTACGCAGAATTGAAGGGCATCGTTTGGGATACAACAATACGGTTTAGCAATGCATCATGGGATTCACAAATTGCTCGCGCGGTCGCAATGCAATGTGGTACCGCATGCGTTTGCATCTGGCTGTGTGAAGCGAATTTTGAAGAGGGAAGGTAGCAACTGTTTCAAGAGCTTTCTCGAGAATGGGTCGAAGCGATGTAAGTTGTATAACTATTTGATAACCCGTATAGGTATGTCTTACTTTTCAAGGCAACTGAAGTGATGTAGGATGTTCAGCTCTTGCCCCACAACGCATGCAATCAAGGATTACCAGTTGCTTAGCCTAAAGTTCTGTTTGGAGCCAATGCAAATAACCTTATACTTGACGAGTAAGTTTTCGAGCTCTGTAGAAGCAACGGAGAAAATCCCTCTTAAGATACAGCCATTTCTTTTATCTAAAATCATTATTTTAATGAGTATAATTCGTAAATATTTTTTGGGTAGTGGAATGTTATTGTACTAGGCCGCTTGTAGGTTTGCGTGCATTGTATTGCAAGTATTATGAGTTAGCAGAATTAATGCTAGTTTATTTGAGCATGAAGCTAAGAGATAGGTATTTGCTTGATGCTCAACATTCACAATGTGTGACTTTAATTACTGGTAATAATGAATATGATTATTATTACAATTATTAGGATGATGATGATGATGATGATAGTTTTAGTGATGGTTATGATCAGAATCAGAGCACTGCTTAAATCTTCACAACTGCGACTTGTGAAAATTGTCAGTGTTTCTCAATTAAAATGGCCTTTGCATTATGTGCATTATTTTTGCCCCCATTTCACTTCCCCATACTACTAGCATGCTCAATTCAGTGCTCCTGTAAACTATTGGTTGCCTATGATAATGTACTAGATAAAGCTTGTGTGACATGTATAGGTAACTGTTGGCTTTACAGTTTTGCGAGAATTAAAAAGGACACCTGTAATTAAATCTACTGCAAATCCTTGAGCAAATCATTTAAATGGTTTATTGAAGGATTTGTGGCAGATAAACCTTTTTTACCGCTAAAGAAGAATGAGATTGATACTGGTAACTTTATGTGTTACCTTTCTCCAGAGTCGTTCGAGATCAAAGTCTAGATCTGGCAGTTATGCTGGATCAAAATCAAGAGGAAGAAGCTACTCTGGATCACATTCTAGATCAAGGAGCAGATCCAGGTCATACAAAGGAACAGGAAGAAGAGGAAGATCCTATTCCAGATCCTACTCAAGGTCAAGGTCAAGATCGTACAGAGGAAGAAAGAGGTCATACTCTAGGTCATATTCAAGGTCAAGATCTAGATCAAGGTCACACAAAGGAAGAAGAAGATCATACTCTAGATCCTATTCAAGATCGAGGTCAAGGTCACCCTATAATCACAAACGACATGGTGGAGGCAGATATGGTGGTGGTGGAGGCTATTATAGAAGAAGGTTAAAATGATGGTTGTTTACCTTAGGATTTATATAAAGCCAAACATGGCATTTAGTAGCCACAAAAGATGTTAATTTACTACCAAATTCATTTTTTTTGTTCACAAAATATTTGAGTGAAGGAGTTGTATGTTACAGCTCAGTTTTTGAGAACACAAACTTACTCATTGAACTTCAAGGTTCAAACATAAAAACAAAAATGTAAATCTGAATTTTTGGGAAAGAATAAGCAGACCTTGTGATTTCCTTTCAGTAGTGGTAAAATGCTTATGACATAGAGCATGTTTTCTATTGAATTTACTCTCACTGGAGACATGTAATTTATATTTTGGCTTGTTGTGTCATTATATTGGGGGAAAATCTGAGTTTACCTGGAATTTATGGAGTATTTACTTTCAGTGTCCACAAACTATAATCTGCTCTCTTTTAGAAGCAGGTCCCCACTGTCAAACAGAAAAAGACATGTTGGAGATAGGGTATGTGTGGTGCTGAATATTGTTGAATCATGTGCATTTTCTTTTTTATTATATTACCATTCCCCCCTCCCCCCACAAATAATGGAGTTTCAAAGGGGCATCTTTAGCAGAATTGATTCTGACTCAAGCTTTTAGGACTGTACCCCCTTCCTGATTTTGCAATTCACCTTTGATAGGCATGGAGCCTGATACATATTATTTCAGGGTGGCTACTTGTGTTGAGTTCCTGAATATAGAATTCAAAATGGGAATTTGTTTTTGAAATAGACTTAAGTTTTAATTGAAATTATGTTACATTAGTTTCTCAAAATCCATGGCTGAATGCTTGAGCACCAATCTAATGTTGTCAAGAAGTCCTTTATGATGTGGCCTCACTGTATTTATATGCTGTGGGTGATACTAGCTATTTTGTCTTGTAGAAAGTTACATGTGAATTGAAGAGTGCTTTTGTTTTCCTGCTTTTAGGATGCCCCACCTGAAGGCAAATGTCTGGGTATATTTGGCTTGAGTTTGTACACAACAGAGAGAGAAGTTAAAGAAATGTGTGATCGTTATGGAGATGTTGATTCCTGTCAGATTGTTTATGATCATGCTGTATGTTTCTTGTTCTTTTTGATATGCCATTGATTTCACAACAGTGTTATAAATTGAAGTCAAAACTCTCTAAGTTTTTATGTTTCTTTTTGGTATTAGAGCAACAAAAAGTAAAAATTCATACTTATTAATTCTCATTATTGCTGGAAGAATGTGATGAATAAAAAAGTGGAGAGCGTATTTGACAGAGGATATGAACACATTAGGAATAAAGGAACGCATGGCACAAGATCACCAGTTGTGGAAGGCAGTGATCACCCATCCAACCCCACTTTAAATGGGAAATATGGACATCACACAACGATGATGATCATGATCCTGATCATAATTATGATGATGATGATTAATGATTGATGATGATGATGATCATCATCATCATGCTGATCATAGTATATTTAAAAATGAAGAGAGAGTACTACCATATTTATGTAATTGGAAAGCATTAGAAATAACAATACCATTCAGGTTAATGCAGGATAAATGCTTTATCATTCAGTATAAGAGAGTCTGTAATCAACAGATTATCAAAGTGTTAGTGTCACCACACATTTGCTCTTACTCAGCCTACCATACTTCTCTGAAATAGACAGAATGTATTAGAAATAGCACTTGTGTAAAAAAACAGCTGTAATTATGGATTATTTGTTGCAGACTGGACGATCTCGGGGTTTTGCATTTGTTTATTTCAAGGAGGTTGATTCTGCTGTTGAGGTGAGTGGGCAAGTTGTGCTTTAATGTTTGTTAACAATCACCTCTGTTCTCTTTATGGCATTCTCTTTAATAACCATGCATTATTTGAAGACCCACAGCCTTATTTTGGAAGTCACCTTTGAGTGTTTGATTTTTAGGCCAAAGAGCGCTTAAATGGACAAGAACTTGATGGTAGAAGAATTCGTGTTGATTTTTCAATCACCCAAAGACCACACACACCTACACCTGGAGTTTACATGGGCAGACCAACATAGTGAGTTAAAACTATTTTATGACCTTTGTGGTATTATACTGTTTTCCTCCATGTGGTCATTCATCTAGTATGTATGCCCCAATATGGCAATAATTTGGTCCCTCCCTTCTCTTCTGCACATGTATACTTATTGTGAACCCCTACTTGTAAACACACTTTTGACCATTCACCCTCATTGGAAAATTATTTTCAGATGGTTTTTAAATAGACAGTTGTAGCAGACCATTTATTTGTTTTGCTGACACCACAAGTGGAGTGTAGAAACAAATTAATTGATGGAAAAGTTTAATTCTCCTTGTAAATGACAATGTTGCAGAACACATGCAAAATTGCAAGTACTCTATAGTACCAAGTAATTATCCCCTCCCAATTTGAAAATATTCCAACCCCCTTGCTATTGTTAAGTTTAGATATTCAGAAATCAATCAGTTTTTAGAGAATGAGCCCACTGCAGTACACAACCAAATAGAACTACAGCATATACTTTAAATAGCATGTTTGTGAGGCCATGTCATGACTGAAATACTGCACATATTATAATTAGCACTCATGGGTGACTATGCGTGTGTGATCGCACTGCTAAGATAATCTTTATGTACACATGCTCAGATCAAGTCAAGAAACAAGATAATATATATCAAACAAATTCATCCAAACAGAAAAACTGCTGTAGTGTAAATGTTAAACGTAAAAGCAATTCTTCATCATCAGGCTAAACTATGGTTCTGATTGACAGAAATAAGTGATGATTGAGGTAAACAGGGTCTACAGTATGAAGAAAAGATAAGGGCTATTGCCATTCCAAATGGAAAATTTGGAATTTGAAGTTACTGGACAGCAATCAATAACATGCACAATTTGATGTGTGTCAGCAGTTGCTTGTTTAATCACACACACTAGATGGCAAGATATATCATCCCCACTTTTATGCAAGCATATAGCTTTACTTAACTCCCCCCTTCCCCTTACTATGTACATATTAAGCAAATGACCCCTATTTATGACCAATTACATTAGTAATGTTAAAGTTTTATTACACAGCTTCTAGGTAGAGCAGGGTTCATACAGCTAGGGAAAACCAGGGAAACTGTAAAGATTTAAGGAAAATCAGGGAACTTTTCTATTGTTCGGAAAAACCTATTTTTCTGACAAACTCAGGGAATTTTTATTTCTCTTGAATATCTGTTTAATCCCAGCTAATGACTATGCATGATACTTGGCAGTATTGGTAATTTATTTTAATATTGGGGTGTAAAAGTTGAAACTAGAAGTCTGTTAAATTAATTTTATTTTGAACATGCTTAGAAAAGTTTTTCCTGAGAAAGTATCAAAAAGAGTATATGGATACAAAATTTGACACTTAGTCTGGGAAAAGCATAATATTTTTAGAATAAATCTGGACAAGTTTTTGGGTGTGTTTGTGTTTTTGTGTTCATCATATTAGTCTGAGAATACTGTACAAATTATGCATGCATTAAGGGAACTTTTACAACACAAAATCTATACAAACACTGCACAACAATCCGGTA
>WIPJ01000451.1:209885-239756 GCA_018155075.1 Cassiopea andromeda
AATTCTATTTGGGAAGTGTCAGGAATTTCATTGAACCTTGAAGAAAGTCTGGAATAGGTCAGGAATTTTTTGTCATCCATATAAGTGAATTCTTTGGTTTCTAGAATACAACTGTGCACATGGCATACACATGCCAAAAGAAACAAGCCAGCTTTATGTCCTTACAAGTTACTAATTATGTACAGCATAGACATTATAGTTTTAAAAGATAGGTATATCACCTCATATGTAACACTAGTTGGTCAAAGGAAATGCTATGTATTTCTGATATGTTATCAAGAAAACACCTTCATTTTCAAGGCAAAAATCAGGAAAATATTTTAGGCAGGATGTGTATGAACCTTGTAGATCCATTTTTTCATCTCCATGCTTTTCAATTTTACTTGCAGTTTGTTCTTTGGAGTAATATCTTAAATTTGCAATTTTTGATGTGTTTGAAATATGAAGCTACTTTTTGAGCCTATTAATTTTGACAACTGCTTTTGCAGTTTCCGAAAAGATGAAGAGGAAAGAGGAGGTAGCAGATATCGCCGCAAGTCATACTCTAGATCTAGATCAAGATAAGAGGTACTTTTATGTAGTGTTTGAAAGGGTTGACTTCACTTCCTGGTTATTGACTTCATGCTTACTGTAGTACTCTATATGTGTGTGTCCAATGCGCAAAATAGGATTTTATGACAACACAGTTTCGTCACCATCAACATCACTATTTGTACCTAGCTGATGAAATATATCACCCTGCAAAATTTATATTTGCAGCTATGCTACTTCCTATTTTGGCACAAATGCATGCAAAAGCATTGCATGTGTTTGTACAATTTCAATGAGTGATTGTAATCTAAATTTTATTCCATGCTAAGCAGTGGTAGAAGGCTTTAATGCTCAAGGAGAATTATTTTACCAGCATTTTTGTATTTGTCAAAGACCAATGTTTTAAGTTGGTTAGGTTTGTATTTTGACATGAATGTTGTCATTAATAAAAAGTGGCTTCAAATGAAAATGTTGTAGTAATTTGTTACAGAATTTGTTTTGGAATTGTTTTTGCACCAATCATATTATTTAATAGTATAAGTTTTGCTGTCTTACACAGCTTTGTACATTACTTATTGTTCTTTTTCAGACAAGGACTGTTCATATTTCTTTCTGGTGTCTAGAGAGACATTGATTCACAGATATCCACCTCTACAAGTGCCTGTGTTGTACAATTGTGTGTGTTGTACCCCCAAAGTGATTAAACTTATCTATTTGACTGGTTTTATGCATTTACTACTATACATTTTTGCTCTTAAGTCATGGGATGAATAGAACATTCTCATTTTAGTATTTTGTTGTGTTTTTTGAAAGTATTGTAGGTTTTCTCTTCAAACTCTAATTTAGATTCCTCCTTGCTCTTGACTGTGGGGTCTGACTTAGTTTATCTCAGGTGCAGTAACTGATATTCCAGATAAGCACTTTGTCATAAATGGTTTAGGGCTATCAAAAACCAAATTAGTTCACATTTTTGCACAACACAAGCTTATTTGTATGGTTTTATTGTTGTATTTACAGCAGCTAGCAAATTTGATTATACTCAAACAGTTAATGTGGTTATCAACAGGATTGGTTTTTAAATCCCAACTGACCCCAAAAGGTTTTCATCAGATTAAAGCTCCAGTCTATTTTTTGCTGCATTACAGTTTTCTGTAGGTAGTTAGCTGTATTTTGTTTAGGCAACAACTTTGTCTTATTTATAACAAAAGTTTTCCAGGGATGTTTCTGTTTATTTTCTTTTTGTAATATTGTATTGATGATGTTTTACAGAAATTGAAGAAAAGGAAGTTAAGAATTCCATCTTCAAGTAGAACATGAAGACTTGAAGATTTGCTGAGCCAAAAAGTAATTGTTAACTTTGACCTTCTTCAAATTGGCTTTTCTAAGATATTTTGGTCAAATCTAAATGGATGGCCTATTTGATGAAAAGAATTTACTGTTTTGAAAGAGACTAAGGCAATAGAAATGAGAATAGGGGTTTTTTTCATCTAAGAATAGAGATAAAAAGTGGGTGTTGTAGCAGAGATATTTTGTAGCACCATTCCCAGTTGACCAGCATAAAAGTAGAGACATTCTTGTTTCTATATCAAGTAGCATTCGTTTTTAATGTGATCTTACTTAAATTTAAAATTGTAACTATAAAGGTCTCTGATCTTAGATGCTATCTTTCTGTTACAATTGCTGTTTTATGGAAGTTATGTTTAGTTTTAATTTAATGTGATGACTTGTGTCTGACCTGAGTTCTTTATAAATTTCATAGCATGAAGAATGAAGATAGATGAGAAGCTATGAACTCATATTAAGAAGAAATGAAGTTTTGAAGATTAATATAAACGGAAGAATGTTCCGAAGATTGAAATGAAGATATTCGAATAAAGAAGGGCCAAAATTCAGGTTCCTGAAAGGGAAGGACTCACTGAAGCTTCCAAATTGTAATTTAAGTTAAAGCCCCTAAACTCAGAATTTTCAAATGTTGAATCTACAAATGTTTCATAGAGCGACAACAGGGATAAAGAAGGTCTCATTTGAAGAGTTTTAAATAATGATTTATATGTCATTTATGTCAAGACGGTTCATTTTATGGAGAGTTTGACAGTTGCAAAACAGTAGATGACATTAGAACACATTCTCATGTAAGATTATGATCATTTAAACTGAAAATGCGACTTTTATTCGGCAGGCTTGTCCATAACAAAGGAATCTGTTAAATGTAGGAAAGTCAAGGAACAAACAAGAAAATACACGTCGTTTTTTGCATTTTAGCATAAGGCGAAATTAATATTCCATTTTGTTTAGGGACTTATCCATTTTGATATTTTCATGTCGCATTTTGGCATAAATATGAAATAGAGTTTCTTGATAATTTGAGATATATTCCCCTTTCTCACCTTGAAGATTTCAGCAATAAACTCGACAGCATTTTGGTTTTTCAAATAGCATCTGCAGGCATAAAGAATTCAGTCAAGTTTTTCATTGCAGAAAATGTTTCTTTTTTGAACTTCAGAGTTTTAGTTTGGGTAGATACAGAAAGGTTTGTATCCCAGAGTTGTTATACACCCACCGCTTACCGTTCATGTTTAATTGACTTCTCTACTGATGTTCTAATTTCTGCTTTTGAACTAGATTTATTTCAATTTTTATGAAATTACTTGAAGAAACCTCATGCCCTCCGAATCAAAATCTCAGTTTCTGCAGGTGCACAAGCTCCCTGTGTAGTTTTGTAGATTGAGATTCACAGTATTTTATAAAAATACCTGAATTTTTCGGGAGACTAAGCATCCTTTACATTTTTCTGGTTGTGAAATAATAAATGTTGTATTGATTGTCCAAACGTTAATTTAAAGCACCATTATAGCTTGAATACACAAGTTCTAAATCTTGATGAAGCTTGAGCCTTAGATTATTCTTAAATTATTCTTAAATTATTCTTAAATGTTGAAGGTGTAACTGCGTCCGAAAATCAAAAGATTGTATTCAAATCTTTCTCGATGTTTTAATTAATCATAAAGTAAAATAGAAATAGAGCAGAATAACAAATATAGTATCAATAGTGAAAAAAGTTAATCCACAAGCAGTACTGTAACTCAACTATACATAAATTTAAAGTCTTAATGATACTTGAGCCTTGCATTATTCTTAAATTATTCTTAAATTTCAGCGATTTTGCGCCTGAATATTCTTACAAGCGTTATTCTTATAAAATGAGAAGTGTTTACCAATTTCGAATTCATCCTAGTCACTGAGGCCCGATTCCTCAGAAGTTCCTCGGAAATTTAAAAGGAAAAGGTTTTCTGCATTATCTAATGGGGATATTAAATGTTAAAACCATTAGGTCTGAGTGAAAACCTATGGTGATTTTAGCCTTAGCAGGTTTTTGAAGTTTCTGAAAGCTTTTGTAACGATTTTTGAGCCCTTTTATGGTAATGATTTGAGATTGACGGTTAAAGAACAACGCCAGTAAGAAGAATTCGTCGAAGATGTTTCAAATTGATGACTACTCATTCTCGTATGGTGTAAAGGCCAATCAGAGAGTAATATTGAGAATAATTCATCAATGGATGGTAGAAGATCTTCAAGCTGTGACAGTGGAGTGTGTTCTTGGAACTACAGCAAACAAAGTATTTGCGTTGTAAATCAAACTCAACCTGTAGATATCTCCATTACATTGGCATTACTTCTCTAATTGTGTATTCTGATACATAGAATTTTTCTTATGTTGGTTTCTTGCAACGAGTCAGAACATGTTTGGTTTTACGTAAACTGGCTCCAGTTAAGTTGATTCTATTTTGATGAAAAGTGTGCTTACTCTAGATTTTTCCAGAATTTTCTTTAACTTATTTCCAATTTACTTTGATGCAAAGGTGCCCCCTGTTGTTTAAAATTTATTTTAGAATTTCTTGAAATAAATTTGATTCTGTTTTGATGTAAAAAGGGTAGTTAGCCACTGCTCTGGACCTGAAAGTTCCTGAGTTTTTAATCCTGCCTTGATTTGCTCAAGGGTTTAATCTTATTGGGCTTTGAATTAAATTTGAATCTATTTATATGTAGAAAGTAAGGCTAGGCTCCTAATTTTTCCAAAAATTACTCCAAGTTAATTCCACCCAATTTCGTTGTTAATAGTAATAAACTTTCTTGCATATTTCAGAAAATTTCTTGACTTTATATTGACTCAGTTTTGATGTAAAATGTAAAGTTTACCTCTGGATTCTTCCCAAATTTATTTTAGCTAAAGCCAACACCTGTCTTTTTCTGACTACGCCTCGTCTTGTTTGACTCTGTTGATGTAAAAACGAAAGCTAACTTCTAGATTTTTTCAAAAGTTTTTTGAATCAGCTTTGGCTAACTTTTGATGCATGAAGCATGGCTTACGCCTTTAGACTTATTCACAATTTGTGGAATCACCTTTGACTCTAATTTGATGCAAAAAGTAACGTAAATTTAGATTTTCGTTACTTTTTGCATCAAATTAGAGTCAAAGTTAATTCCACATTTGTGAATAAGTCTAAAGGCGTCAGCCATGCTTCATGAAGAGATTTTTCAAAAATTTCTCGAATGTATTTGCACTGCGTTTTGATTTAAAAGGTAAGACTAACCTCTTCGAAATGTTTTGAGAAATTCTGGAATTAAACTTGGTTGATATTTGATGTACAAAGTAAGGTAAACCTTCCTGGACTTTTCTTAATAAATTTGATGCTATTTTGAGGTAAATTAATGGCTAACGTCTGTATTTTTTCGAAGATTTCTCGAATGCAATTCCACTCTACTTCGATGTAGAAAGTAGTATTAACCTCTTTACTTTCAACTTTCTGGAATTAAATTCAACTCTACTTGGACGTGAAAAGTAAGATTCACTACTTTGGCTTATTTTTTCAAAACTGTCTCGAATGTTGATACACAACATTTTGAGGTAAAAATGCTAACCTCTGGGCTTTTCTTATAAATTTTTGTGTGATGTAAAAGGTAATGCAAACCTCTATTTCGTATCAAATTTCTGGAATCTAATTTAACTATAGCTTGATTTAAAAAGTAAGGCTAACCTATTTGAAATTTTCTGAAAATTTCTGGAATTACATCTGATTAGATGCATACAAAGGTTTTCCTATTTGGAATGTACCAAAACTTCCCGAATTTAACTCCATTCTATTTTGATGTAGAAAATAAGGCTAACTACTTTGAAATTTTCCTGGAAGACCCTAGAATTAAATTAGATTCTATTGCTATGGAAAATCTAAGGTAAGGCAATCTTAAATTTTATTCAAAATTTAGATGTAAAAATTAAGGCTAGTCTGGTTTTTTCTGAACATTCCTCTAAGCTTGATTCTAGTAAGACTGACCTCTATCTATTCTTAAATTTTCTGGAATTAACTTGACTTTATTTCGATATGAAAAGTAAGGTAAACCTCTGGATTTTTTCAAAAATGTTCGAATTTATTTCCACTCAGTTCCGAAAAAAAGGCTAAGGCAAACCTCTTTGAAATATTTTAGAAAATTCTGGAATTAAATTTAATTCTGTTTCACTCTATATCGTAAGATTAACCCCTTTGGATATAAATCTTAGAGAGTTCTGGAATGTAATTCCGCTCCGCTTTGATGTAAAGCGTCGTAAGTTCCACCACTGTGGAGTTTTTCCAAAAATTTCTTGAATTTCATTCCACTACCTTTTGATGTCCTAAAGCAAAGCTAACGTCTAGACTTTCCCAAAAATTTCTCGTAACCAAATGCGATTCTTTTCGTGATGTACACGTCAAGGCTAACTTCTGGATTTTTCCAATACTTTCTTGAGTTTAATTCTTTTCCATTCTGATTTAAAAAGTAAAGGTAACCTTTGAAATTTTCTGACTATTTCTGGAATCAAATTTGATTCTATTTTGATGTATAAAGTAAAGTTTGCCTTTTTTGACTTTTCCTAGAATTTTTTGATTGAATTTGATGCTATTTTGAGGTAAAATTAAGGCTAACCTTTACACTTTTCCAAAGATTTTTCGAATGCAACTTTATTCTACTGCGATGAAAAAGTAATATTAATCTCTTTCCTTTTCTTTATATTTATGAAATTAAATTCTACTCTACTTTGGTGTGAAGAGTAAGATTCACTACGTTTTTTTTTTTAAAACTTTCTCGAATTTATTTCCACTTCTGTTTTGAAGTAGAGACTAAGGTAAACCTCGTTGAACTATTTTGAAAATTTCTGGAATCAAACTTGATTCTGTTT
Source organism: Cassiopea andromeda (assembly GCA_018155075.1). Lineage (NCBI taxonomy): Eukaryota > Metazoa > Cnidaria > Scyphozoa > Rhizostomeae > Cassiopeidae > Cassiopea > Cassiopea andromeda. Next base: position 216,628 of record WIPJ01000451.1, read on the forward strand.
CACTCTATCACGTATGGTTAACTAATCTCTTGGATGTTAATCTTAGAGATTTCTGGAATGTAATTCCGCTCTGCTTTGATGTAAAGCGTCGTAAGGCCCACCACTTTGGACTTTTTCCAAAAAGTCTCTCGAATTTAATTCCACTAATGATGCTATACGTGAAGCTAACATCTAGACTTTCCCAAAAATTTCTCGTAACCAAATGTGATTCTTTTTAAGATGTAATCAGTAAGGGGCCAATTAAAAAGCACGTACGCTTTAAAGGGGTGGGGAGGGGTTACCAAGGAAAGTGTATGAAAACGTAAAAGGAGGAAGGGGCTCTTCAGAGAACGTACGTACACTCGTTAAGTTTCAAGCGTTAATTACTTGCGACGCAACATCAATATATATAACTGTGGACTCTTCTTTAAAAGGCTTTTAACTAAATGTAATTCTTTTGTGATGTAGATGGTAAAAGGCAAAACTCTAATTTTTTCGTTAAATTTCTCGAATGTAGTCTCGAATATAATTTCTCGAATGTAGTCTAGAAACTCTAGCTTGATGTAAAAAGTAAGGCTAACCTCTGAAATTTTTGAATATTTCGATTCTACTTTAATGCATAGCGAAGCTTCATTCATTGGAATGTTTCAACACTTCCTAGAAATTGATTCCATTCTATTTTGATGTAGAAAGTAAAGCTAACGGCTTTGAAATTTTTCGTAATTAAATTCGACTCTATTTTGATATAAAAAGACAAGGTCAACCTCTTTGGACTTTTCCAAAAATATCTCGAATTTAATTTCACTCTGTTTTGCTGAAAGAAGTAAGGCTCTTTAAATTTTACTCAAAATATTGAAATATAAGGTAAGGATAGTCTGTGGCTTTTCCTGAAAATTTCTAGAAATAAATTTAATTCTAGTTTGGTGCATTAAATAAGGTTAATCTCTTTACCTTTTCCTAAAGTTTCTGGAAGTAATTTTGACTCTATTTTGATGTGACAAGTAAAGTAAGCCCTCTGGCTTTTTTCTAAAAGTTCTTGAATTTATTTCCACTCTACTAAGATGCAAAAGTTAAGGCTAACCTCTTAGAAATTTTCGACAACATCTAGAATTAAACTTGATTCTATTTCACTCTATAACGTAACGTTTACACCTTTGGAATGTTCCAAAGATCTCTCGAATGTACTTTGACTCTATTTCGATGTAAAAATAATATTAACTCCTGCTTTTTCTTTAAAATTCCGGAATTCAACTCTACTTTGATGTGAAAAGCAAGACTCGCCGCTTTGGATTTTTTAAAAATTTCTCGAATTTAGTTCAATTGAATTTTGGTGTAGAACGTAAGGCTTAACTCTTGAGTTTCCTCAAAAATTCTTTTAACTGAATATAATTCTTTTGAGATGTAAAAGATAAGGCAAACCTCTGGATTTTAAAAAAAAATTCTCAAATGTAATTCAACTCTACTCTCAGGTGCATAATAAACGTCCGCTCTGCTTATTAATTTTCGATTTTTTTCCGAACCCCGGACCTTATTAAAACCCCCCGTTTATTACTTTAAAGTAAATTACATTTTTTCCGAACTCTTCATCATATTTCCTTTCTTTGTTAGTACTCTTGAGGCACACTATTCAAGGCAAAATAGTGTGCTTTGTGTGTATTGCAGTCTTGTGCTTTAAAACCTGTTTTTGTTCATTCCATCACTGTATAATTATTTAAAGCTGTTTTTTAAATTCCGCCCCACCCCTCGTTTACTAAATTTCGGAATCTTTTCCGACCTCTGTTTATTTGGACCCCCTCCGTTTTTTTCTGGTACTTCAGAGTAGTTTATGAAAAAAGTAAAGCTAGCCTTTAAAATTTTTTGAAAATGTCTGGAATTAGTCTCGATTCTATTCTAGTGCATAACGAAGGTTTGCCTCTTGTAATAGTCCAAAACTTCCTCGAATTTAATTCCATTCTGTTTTGATGTAGAAATTAAGACTAACTACATCGAAATATTTCTGAAAATCTCTGGAATTGAATTTAACTCTATTTTGATGTAAAAACTAAGGTTCACCTCTTGATTTGTTCAAAAATATCTCTAATCTAATTCCACTCTATTTTGCTGCAAGAATTAAGGCAATCTCTTTAAATTTTACTCAAAATTGTGCTGGAAACAGCAAGGCTAACGAATTGACTTTCTGAAAATTTCGTAAGGCAGCTAAATGTGACTTTATTTTGGTGTAAAAACATAAGGATAACCTCTATGGACTTTCCTGAAAATTTCTGGAATTACATTTCACTCTATAGAAAGTAAGGATAACCTTTGTTGATTTTTCCAAAAACTTCCCGAAGTAAATTCTACTCTAAGTTGATGTGAAAAAGAAAATTAACACCCTTGAATTTTTCCGAAAATTTCTTTACTTTCATTCGATTTTTCTCGAATTTACTTTCAGTCTATTTGGATGTAAAAAGTAAGGCTACCTCTTAGATTTTTCTGAAAATTTCTGCAATTAAATTTGATTCTATTTTCATGTAAAAAGTGATGCTAGTCTATTTGGAATTTTTTCAAAAAATTCTTGGACTTTAGACTCTTCTAAGCTTCGTTTTTGCCAAATAAATTCTGTTGCTATGGTCAATTAGTTAGTTTCATATAAAACTTATGATGTATTATCTTGAATGTGATGTGCTGTCCTACTTTATATAAAATGGAATTACGTTGTTAGGGTGTTTCCGAGAGTACACTAGGGCATCTAAAATGCATAACGTCAACAAATTACAATCATTCAAAAGTAAGAAAATTTATAGAAATGTCAAATCATAATTCTGGTATGATATAAACTAAATAGTTGATGAATGCTCAAAGCCCTTTCGTTTGCAAATTTGCAAGACAAAAGAATCCGATGAGAAAATTCCAGTTGACTCTCTGCTATGATTGATTAGAGTACATAACCATACAAACAAATGTTGAGGTGTCGAAATTACGTAAAATTTTATGCAGTATAAATAACGCTATGCCGGGTGTCCTAACTATCTAATTATTCTATATATACAACATAACTGAAGAACGAATTTGAATCATTAAAATCTTGAGAATGCGCTAAAATTCAGATTTACAAGATCACTGCAAATACCACACCATACGTTGAAATATCTGATCAAAAAAACAAAATCTGTTAAAAACGATAAAGAATCCCATGAAACTGAAATCTAAAAAATTTTTATAACAACAGAAACTAAAAACAATACACAGTGGTACAAAACGTGACACAGTGCTCTATGAAAACTTTTACCCCAAAACTGTTAGGTGCGACAGTAGTTCAGTTACGAATATGTTAAAATCTTGATAGCAATTCGCGACATTTGAGCTCTACTTGGTGACTATCGAACGTCTGCTGGTGCAGACTCAGTTCATTATCGCAAAAAATTCGGTGTCTTCAACAGTATAGCACATTTACGGTGCGGTATTCCATTAAATGTGTTTGAAATTGTTTGAACGTTTTTAAATTTGTGTCTTTCACTACTTATACCATGAATAAAAGTGCCATCAAAGTAGACAAGCGTCATATTTTTAACTTGAATTTTAAAAGAAGTCACGTCACATAGAGCTTCATATGAAACTATTTTTGAAGATCATTGGAGTATCTCCACATGATTCTAGGGATGTGGGAGGGGGAACAGGGTTATGTTACTTCACATTTGGGGCAAAGTAGTTCCTTTCAGAGCATTGGAAAATCAAATGATACAAAGAAGGGGAAATACAAAATAGTCTGCTTCAAAACGTTATTTACTATTTTAAATTTGTTTCTGTAGTCCCTTTGTGGTTTTCTTTCCAAATTTGCAAGATGCGTGGATGATACTGTTTGAACCACACTCAACACACAGTCGATACGTTTTGAACCACAACTACCACACGGCATGCATCCCTCTCTAAGTGATGGGAAAATAAATCTCAGGAAGCTTACAATTTGAGGCACTGCCAACATTTCAATTGAAGAATGCAGAAGAATGTAACAAGCACATCTTTTCCTTTTGGGGGGGGGGAGAAAGACACTTTGCTTATGACTGGGTCAAATAGCAGCTCTATGGAAAGACAAATAGTGTGTAAGTCTAAAAAGCTAGTTACTGAGATCTTCTACTCACATTCTTGGCAAGTTCGCCTCTTAGAGCCGGGAAGATCTCTGTGAAACTATTCCGCAAAAATTCTACACTTCAACCACACTTAAAATGGCTCGCTGAACTACAAGATTTTTCACCTAAATTCTCAACTCGGCTCTTTAGTACAAATCAGGAATGCGGATTACTACAGAGAGAAAGACAGCCACAAAGAACGGCACCCCCGGTTGTAATACAGCGAAAAGATACTAGGATTACCCCCCCCGGTTCCAATAAAGCGAAAAGATACTAGGCTTACTGCAGGATCAATAGCTGAAACATTTCCTCATGCAGACCTTGTGTCAAAATAGAGTAGTTTCTTATAAATACACACAACGTGTGATAAATGGGACATACTCTGCAGTACCGAAGCATTGGGGTGGGAATAAATGGGGGGTGGGAACAAATGGGGGGTGGGAAACAGGGCTCATTAATCTGCGCGAGCGGTGAGTATCGCTCGCAGGCACAAAATGCACACTTCGAACTTTTGCAGGCACTTTCCTCAAAATCTGTCTAAGACTACCTATTACAATCTATTTTATCTGCAGGCACATTTTTCTCAGATCTGCGCTCGCAGGCACAAAATACTTTTAATGAGGCCTGGTTGGAATAAATGGAGGGTTTGGACAAACAGAAACCATGTATATTTTGATTAACTGTTAGCAAGATATCTGAAAAAGAAATAAAATGTTGGCTTGACTAAATAAATCCCAGAAGAAGCCCAGTACCACTCATGAACTTTTTGATAGAAATGATTGGAGGGTTGGCATGTAAGTGGGGGGTTGGAAAATCTTCAAAAACTACCAATCGGGAAGGGAGGGGTGGGCGATTATTCGGTACTCAGAAGTACATCTGTGCCTCGCAAAATGCTGAGCCACAAAATTAAAAATATGTATGGAAAGTCTTATCAGGGTAAGAGCCATGCACCTTAATTTTACAACATTATTCTTCCAAACCATAAGTAAATAAAAATAATTGGTGATATAGAATCGTAATCTAACTTGCGAGATTTTAAAATCAATGAAAATAAAAAGAAAGAGTGTTTGACATGTATAATACATCACATTAGAATTGTTCCTGATTCATGAACGTCCGCCCTTTTCAGTGGCCTCTCTCTGCGTCTGTTCAGTGGCCTCTTTCTATATCTGCTCAGCGGCCTCTCTTTGCATCTGCTCGGTGGACACTCTGCATCTGTTCAGTGGCCTTTCATTGCATCTGTTCTCAGAGCTGAAACCGAACAACTGTCTCTCCTTCCGTGATTTTTGGCTTAGCAAAGAATTTCAGCTGTAAAAAACAAATAAAATTGAACAAAAGGCACAAAATTAGAAAGTAGATGGCATGAACAACAGAAAACATGCGTCAAAAATATTTTAAGGCTGGCAGTAACACAATAATTATAAGATATAGTGCATAAGAGAGTGAAAGCTTAAATTCGCTAAAATTTACGAATGATTAAAGAATACTATAGCTTCATCATGTCTCGTTTTGTATATTTGAGGGGTCTTCAGATTAGATTTTACAATTTAGATACATATTCATTGTTCTGTTCACTAATAGATGTGTTGTTATAATGACCTAAAATACTAACAAAAATTTCAATTTTCCATTTTAATTCCCACGCAAATTTACACTTTTTGTCACTAAAGAGTGTAGTTATAATACTAGGCTCAAAATAAAAATCCGTAAAAAAAAATAAACCAAGCATGCTTATAAAAGTGGGTGCTGTTTATTCCAATATCAAATTAACTCAAGATTTATATATATATATATATATATATATATATATATATATATATATATATATATATATAATACGTTAACATATTGGTAATCAATAAGTCCTTTTAGATTTAGTATGGAAAACCAAGCGATCAATTCCATTAGGCTGAAGTGTGAAGAGAAAAAATGAAGAATCTGTATAACTATGAAGGAGAAGCGAAAGTAGGCATGGAATCATAGAGATTGGATAATTCGCAAGCGTTATGCCAAATAGAATGCAATTTCACAGCAAGATGATGGAATACTGGATGCTTCAAGCGGCTTCTATGGTGCAGCTGTTTACTATATGGAGGAATGATGATATCAACAAGTTTTTTGAAAAGAGAGGCTCACCTACTTAAGTAAATACAACTACCCGTAGAAATTTCAATATTTCAGACATCTTGACATCGCTCAAATAAATTATGTGGGAAACTTTGCATAACCATGGCATACGTGAATTAAAGGTCAAAGGATTTGTCTAAGTCAAACTCTTAATTCGATTTGCTTTTAATTAACTTTTGAAAATCCTCAAAATGCTATTAATCTACAAGGGACGAGCTCTTCGCATATAAATGAGGTAATTTCGAGTGTCAGCTAAGTCAATATGTCTAGCAAAGAGTTTTCACAATAGAATCAGCAGTAAAGAAGCCAAGTTACTACAAAGCAGACGAGCGAAAATGAAATGCTGCTGAAACAAAAAAGGCTTGGCTTATAATGGTACTAGGACATTCACTGATGGTTGTAAATAGGCTTAATAAGGAAGATATTCGTAAACAAAGAAAATCCAAATATTTGATTAACAAACAAAGATCATAAAATGATACGAAAGAAGTACTGGGGTTAGCAAATCTAGCAGTTTGATTCAAGCAACTTTAGTATATGGTGAGGCTCATGACCGTAAACAGGGAAGTTACTTGACAATTATAACGAAAGCCCTAAGTATTTATAGTTACCAAATAAGCACGGAGGAGAAATGATGGCTGACGATGACGCTGATGCTCATGATGATGGATGACTATATTCCTGTTTGCGACTGACTGCGATCGTGATTCACCTAAGTACAGTTATATCTCATTCAAAGTGCACGACTTTTCACCACACGTTCATATATTGCTCCAATAACTGACTTAAGTGCAAGTTAATATACTACCTTTACCACAAGGGGTTTATCTATTGGTGATGAGCGTCCTAGAATGATAACACCTTCCAGAACATTGCTTACAATATGTTCCATCGACCAGAAAGCCGCTAAGCCTCCAAGAATTACGCGCTTTTTTAAGTTTTTTTAGCCCAGTACTGAAACTTCCTTAACTTTTTCACGATTCCAGTATAAAAACTATTTTGACTTTCTTGCAAACAGTCGAGTTTCAATGTTTTGCGCATGCGCGTTAGTGGAAAGTGAAAAAGCTCCATGTACACTTGAAATGATGATAAATCTTAGTAAATAACAGAAGTTAAACTGTTAGAGGGTAGCCAATATCAAATACATGGCATCTTTTGCATAGGTAAATTGAAATTTGAAACATTAACACTAGAAAATTTTCTTATGTTTCAAAAATCCAGTACTGAACTTTCTTAACTTTTTCACGATTCCAGTATCAAAACTTTCTTAAGGTTTTATTAGCAAAAATTCTTGAGTTCATATGATTTGTGTATGCACATTAACTGAAAGTTAAACAGCTCCATTTACACTTGAAATAATGGTAAATCTGATTAACTAACAGAAGTTAAACTGTTAGAAGTTAGCCAACATCACATACATGACATTTTGTACACAGATAAATCGAATTTTAAGTACATAGAGACCAAAAACTTTCTTAAGTCTCAAAAATCCAGTACTGAATTTTCTTTACTTTTTGAGCAGCTGAGTAATAGTTTCTTATAAACCACTTTCTTATTGTAAAAACGTGTAATTCATCATACACCCAAAGACGTAGGAACCATTACAAAAATTGGAGCATATTTAGCACAGGGCAGCCTCACTTGCATAAGAAGGGAACCTTGTAAGCTGAATAGGGATAAAATTTACTTTAAAATAGGGAAATTACAGAAGTGAAGGGTACATACTTCCACGTACTACTTACATGGGCTCACATCTCTAAGTATACCCCCTAAATCCGTGACAGCACTTACCCAAATCAATATATTCTTATGGATACGTGACAGGGCGTTTTGAAAGGCCATATTTACCTCTTTTGGAGCCCTAGGCTAAAAGTTTATTAGGGCTCCCGGGCCAAAACTTTATTAGGGTCCCTTAAAAAAAATAAAAATTCTTTTGTGTCACGTGCGCGGTACTTGGCGCCCTGCCAGCCTTAATTTCTATGGGCAAAGTGGTTTCAAACTGTTTGTCTGACAGCGTTGTCCCACTGCACAAGACTGAAACAAGCCCCACTGCACAAGTTCTTTTTATAATATTGCATGGGACCCCCTAAATTGGGGCTTTCTGTTCGGCCTCCCGACATCAATAAAATCCCATGACATTGGGTATGATGAAGGCGAAGGACATTATCATGACTTTTGTTTATCATGTGTTCTTCTAATCTCGTATGCATGGACTTTCATAAGAAACCTAGCTCAAGGCCTAGTACTAAAAGTTTCTTAATTTCTGGCAACATTTTAGTGCCAAAAGTTTCTTAATTTAGCAAACTAATTTATTGTGAAAGCGTACGTAGAACGTAGCAAACTTTTTCCCTATAGCAAACAAAATGCGTCAGTACGAGATAAGCTCGTAAAGCAACGTCATATTTACATTATTCTAGTACAGCTTTACGTTCAACCAGGTAACGATTTCAATGTGCTATTTGTCTAATGTTTCTTAGCTTTTTCCTTGTAGTTCTAAAATTTTCGTAATATTAGGCTCGTTCGTACTGGGTTGCTAATAAAATGGTTTCTTATAAATAAAACACCGCTTACAAACTCTTTGCCTTTAGATTGGGTGTTTTCTTCTAGACCTAAAGTTCTACTAAACCTATTTTATCCTGTCCAGCCTCAGATTTTCCAAAAACATTTCACAAAAGATGTTATTTTGATTCTGATTGCAACTTAATCACACATTTTCTTATAAAACAGGCGCTTCCAAGTTTACTTCGAAGCTTCTCCTGTTTCTGTTTCATAATTTTTACTTCATTTCAGCTTTTTGAGTCTTAGATACATGCTTCTCTTACAAAAAAAGTACCAGTATCGATTTTTATTGAAAAGAACTTCCATCTCCCTGAGTCTAGTATCCCTAAATGTCATATTTTTAGGGATATTCCAGATATTTTGCTTAGTTACTGGAATCCTCAAATTAACCCCAGGGGGTTTATCTACTCGTTGGAGTATTGCATGGGCCTTATTCGAGAGAGCATAAAACTTATTCTTGTAGCTTAGTGGTTCTTAATGTGGACTCGATTGAACCCCAGCGGCTCGGCAAAGAGGTTCAGGGGCTCGGTGAGTCAATTTCGGTGAGCAAATTTCATGATCCACAGTTTTTGCCCTAATACAGCATATAGTTATAGACAGAAGTTGAAGGGAAAACGCAAATGTTACTTTTCCAACTGGCGAAGGCTTCAATGACTACATGTATGGGAAATTGTGTGGTTCGGTATCTCCAACAAGATTAAGAACCACTCTTGTAGCTGGTTATATTCCAGGTAAAACTTTCACCAACAGACAATTTCGTTGAAAATAAATACAAGCAATAGAATTTTCTAAGATTATACTACTTTTGGCATACTCCTAGTTGTATTTTCTTTCAAAAAGCACTACACACTTTCTAACCAATCCCCCAAATAATTCCACTTCATCAATTCCCTTCAACAATTCGAACTAATCCCCCAAAAATTCGAACTCATCCCCAAAAATTCGAACTCATCCCTCCAAATGTACACTTTTCATAAGAAAACCTAATTATTTGCAGAGCTCAATATTATTAATTTTTTTGGGTTTTGAGCCTTGCATTAATTGTTAAATTACTCTTGAATATCAAAGGTGTAACTACGTCTCAAAACCACAGGATTATAATCAAATCTAAAAGTGGAGCAGAATAACAACTGTTGTATCAATAGTGAAAAAGTTGATCTACAAGCAGTACTATCTAACTCAACTACACAAAAATTCTAAGTCTTAATGATACTTGAGCCTTACATTGCTCTTAACTTTAAGCGATTCTGAGCCTGCATATTGTTATAAAACTTATATTCTCATACTCCAGGGGGAGGCTATTCTAGGGGTACACGTCCAAATATTTACGGTACTTCTAGCAGCCCTTGAGGCCAATAATTCGGACCAAGAAGGCTTGTAACTCTTGATGTAAAACAGTTTCTGTTTTCTTTAACAACAAAATACGCATAATTAGCTTGATAGTATCAACCTATATATCTTCCATGCAGTATATATATTTTCCATACACCTGTAATATTGCTTGAAAATTGTTTTCCTTTACAATTTCAAAACACAAAAGAAATAAACACGAGGCTAGTATTGTGTAACAAGACTAAACGCAATATATATCCTCAAGGTCATTAGTCCGTGCATTATTAAACAACTCGGACTTTACACATCATAAATGGTATTTACAAAGGTAATATCGGTCATCTTGTTGAGTACCTTGTAGATTAAACAGTGGTGTTAAAACTTGAGTCATATTGGAGGACAACGGCGTACTACCCGGGGATGCCGGGGGGCACGTGTCCCCTTAAAGGCATCTCCTGTGAGGCGCAAAAGCGATTTTTCCAACATATTGTGGGGCGCTATTCTTAGGTCTGAGATAACATTAAGGGGGGCACTATTTTCTCAATCAGAAAAATCCCCCCCTCAGAAGATAATCTCCCAGCATGCAACTGCTGAAGGTCAACATTGCAAAGTAAGAAACAGCGAATCCCACTAGCAACTGAGTAATGAGAATGTGGACAACTGGAGTGAACCATAATCACTCATATAGAGAGAAATAAATAATGAATATATGTATAATAATACGAAAAATAACCACCTTAACTGATTCATCACTTCAAGAAGTGTTGCTAGCAAATATTTGGTCATACCCTAATTTAATCAGGAGATATGTTTGTGCAAAAGTCCTAAAATTGGTGTGGTTTCCAATAATTTCCTGGATAATGCTGATGGAATCTCTGGCATTTTGCCTTCGTGATAGTATTGCGAATAGCCCTAAATGTAATTTCTAGACACACGAAACCACACCAATAAATATGTTCCAAAAAGATAGTGGATAAAAATCTTGGTTCGTGCTTTGCTAAAATCTCTGTAATAATGTTATATGTAAATTTAGTTTCTGATGATCTAACTAGGTCATAAAACAAAAGTAAAACTTATAAGCTAAAAATACGAAAATTGGTATTGAGCTTTCAAAAGATTGATTGAGTTTTATCATAAATGAAAAACATTTTATTGCGTGGGAAGTAGAACCAGGGGGGTTACTCCCACATCTTCTATGAGTGAGGTATGCCCATGGGCAGCAGAGAGAAAACAGTAATTTACTAACCTATACACACAATGCCCCCCATACTTAATAACAAGCTCAGTACCCAAGGGTGATTTCTAGGGGGCTTGGGGGGCTGAGCCACCCTTGTTAAAATTTCTGCTCATTTTGGGGGGCTCAGCCCCCAAAACTCTAACATTGGCTTGGCTTTTCAGAGTTTATTGGCCTTGCTTCCTAAGTGCTATGATCAATTGTGCACTACTATATGGTTATTGAGGCATTTCTTATTGTTGATTATACTATATCAGTATTAAACTAAATCATCATGTTTTCATCTTTGAAAATATGGGCATGGTTGTAGCTGGGCCACACCCAAAACATGGGCGTGGTTGTGCCTAGAGCCCCCTTTGTTAAAATTTTTAGAAATTACCACTGTCTGTTCCCCTGTACTATGTGATAGACGACTGCAGTATCTCTAAAGATATCACCATGGAGCAATCATCCATGGAATGGTAGGAATAGGTTGACTAATCAACCACAACAATGTCTTGCATACGCTATAGGAAATGGGTTTTCTAGAAAAACCTATCTTACTTTAGCTGTAAAGATACTCTGGCACCAAAAACATGTTGTCATTGCCATACACGTCAGTTCTTAAAGAAACATTGGCAATGCTTACTAGATGGATGTCTATAGAGATGGAAAGAAACCAAATCTAACAAATAAATTGACTGTGATATTAAGACTTTGTACCTAGTGTGACAACTTTGATGCACATGAAACTCTCATGTGTTCTAGAATCAAATGAAATTTGCCCTGTTGAAATTTGAGGGCTCATGTACCTAGGCATGTGGAGAAAGTTCCATAGTTGTTTTTAATTTTTTGGAAAAATAATATTATATAACATAGGAAGTAATGTTTTTGAAGCCACTTTTAGACCCAAGATCTGTTTGCCAAACCAAATGATAGGATCAAATTATGATGTAATCTAAAAGTTGAAATGTTCTTGATAGGGAAGTCATGCAGATAATTTTGGTCCTTCAAAGTTCAAAATCATTGCTTGGGAAATTCCATGTAACAGAATAAAGCTCTATGAAATTTGCTATGCTTTGCCTCAAATCTTTATTTATTAACAAATAAATTTTCAAAAAGACCTACATGCTTTTTAACACAAGATGAATGAGTTGTACTTCCACAACTAAAAAGTTGTGCTATTAAGTTGAAAGTAAGTTTAATATTATAAATGTAAGGTAAATCACAGTATCCTCTTGTTAAGAAATTTCTTGTAAGTTTTAATTGACAAAATTAAATGTGAGTGCAGTTGTGATTCAATAACTGAAGTAAACTAACAATTAACTGGGAATAAAAATTGCAATGAAACATACCCATTACTTTTTTCCAGCTCTTGGTTTAACTTCTTGTGACTTCTCCCACAGTTCTTCTTCAGATAAATGGTCATCATAATTTTGAAACAAGTCCAAGATTTTCTCATTTTTTGTGAAAGTATACTGGAATTCTTTAAATCGTCTCACTGTATCAAGTACATTATATTGTTGCCATCTTTTAACAAAGTTTACTTTCCCATCTGGTAGTTCATTTGGGTTACCTAGATGAATAAATGTTATATCTTGAAGTATCAGGCCTAGATATGGAATACATGGCGGTTTTGCTTCTGAAAGTGCTTGCCTGTATGCTTTGAATGCTGCATCACTATCAATCAGGAGACAGAATTCTTGTAAAATATCTGTTAATGGTTTTGGAAATTCAAGTCTTCTTAGAGGACTGCAATCTAGAGCAGATAATATTGCAAGATATGAACTAAAATTGTTTAATCTTTTGCAATGTTTCATAATTTTCAAAAATTTCTTGAACAACTTTTCCCTTTCTTGTTGCTTTGGCTCTTTTAAAATCAGAGTCCGAACCCAGAATGACATCTTATTGAAATGATCAATAAATTCTGCAAGATTTGGGCTAACATTCTCATTTTGTTCCTTTCCCCATGCAAGGATTTCTGCAAGTCCAATTTTCAAGAATAATTCAGAATCCAGTAAAGTCATTTGTTGTGCAAGTTCAACACTAGAAAATTCTAATAATGAATACTTGGATCCAAGTTCCTGGACAAGTGGGTTCTTTGGTTGTAATTTCTCTTGTAATTTAAGACAATAATTTACAAGTTTATCTCTCAATAATTTTGCCACTTCCAATTCTCCAAGATTTAATAGTCTATGCACCTCTGCACGCAGTTGATCGAAAAGAGATTTGTCTAGTTCCTCATACATTTCATCGATCACTCTAATCAGCAGTGACAAAGCACAATTGGATGCATTCGCATTCTTCTTGTCCCTAAAACGGTTTGCTCTGTACAATAGCTTACAGATCAAATCAACTGGAGACATGAATGTCCTGTATGTTGCCACAAATGCTTCATAAAATATATTATGTTTCACTTCAGCATCAGTTGCATATACAATTAGTCCATCAACTGTCCCACCAACCAATAAAGGAGCATTTTTATCCTCTTTTGAGATAAGAAACCTGCTGACATCAAGGCAATCCAATGCAGGTACATTATCCTCATCATAGTCATTTGAACAATCTCTTTTTCGCATCTCTCTATGACTACTTCTGAAACTTCTTGTAGATACCCTATCAATCCGAAGCTTTGGGGATGAACCTCCATTCATGCCAACTGTTTTCCGTCTGTAGATACCCTTCTTGGGGGGAAGTTTTGGTGGCTGATCATTCGACCCCACCACTTGAAGAAGCACATCTTGGTCAATATCATTAGCACCTGGAACTGGGCAATTTACATTATCATAATATGAACCAGGCCTCTGTCCTTTTGATGGTCTACCATATTTCTCAATATCAAAATACCTGAGGTAATTGCTTAGAGGTCTCCGTTTTGGGGGAACAGGGGGCAAGCTCTCAGCTGGTTTCTTCTCTTCTGCGGCCCCAAATATATCTTCATCATCATTATCATTCACAAACAGTGACATATGACTTCCATATAGAACTTCGAACCTTTGGGAATATTTTTGAATTTGACAGAACGTTTCATCACTCATTCCTACTTCATCAAGGTCAATTTGCTCTTGTAAACAACCAGTTGAATTTTCATCGGTATCAGATTGATAGGAATGTCTAGACAAATACCTTTTCCTTTGACCATCCACATGTGCATCATCATTGGAACTAAAAGAAGATTTGCTACTATTCAGGCTCGAGACAGACGCAGATATCGGTCCATAAGTATTGCCATTTACAGCCAAGAATTGTCCATCTTTATACCCAGTATTGGCACGGACATCTGAGCTTGGCCTAGGCTTCCCTTGAATGGGTAGAAAAGTCTTCTCAAGTTTTGAAGGATTACTGCAAGTCTTCCTAATTATCTGACTTTGACCTGGAAACGGCCGATTACCATAAAATGATCGCTCTTCTTTTCTTGGCAGCGGGGGTTTTGCGGGGGCAGTATCACTTTCCCCGTTATCAACAGTAAGATTTATGCTACTCGAAATGCCTGAGTCTCTCTCTAGGTTTCTAATATAATTTGCATTCTCCTTTTGTTTATCTGCAAGTGGGGCAGTTCCATTTACAGCATACTGGCTCGAAGAGCTATTTGAACTTCTACGGGATTTTCTCCCAGCTATTCCTTCGTCTTGTGGATCGAGTAAGTCATCTAGCGAGTTTGAACTCGAATGCGTTGAATTTGAATGACAGTACGATTTCAATTCTTCGTTCACTTGGAGTTTCTGTATTCGCGGCAGGATTGCTTCGCACAAATCGTTCAACGACTGTAAAACAGCATCGACCGCTCTAAAAGCAGCATTCTTATCCGGGTGGTAATTTGAGCTTGAATCGAATAAGACATCGTCTGAAAGTCTAATCAAATCAGTCACATTTCTATGGAGATTTTCGCGTGTTGGCGTTAAATCGTCAAAATTTTCATTAGCTAATTTAGCGTAGTGCAAACACATATTGAACACAGTCTCAATAGATACAATGCTCTCCAAAACTACAGTTGCCGTACCAGGCAATTTCTCTAGAAATCGTTTTTCAAAAATAACTTTATAGTACTGCAGAGCACTTTTGATATCTTTCTGACACCGAATTAATTTTTCTTCCTCCGATTCCGAGTGCTTCGTTTCAGGCCATGTCTTGCTATGCACAGGTGAGGATTCCACTTGTTTATCTTCATGAGTAGAAATTCCTTTTGATCTTGGCAAAGTCGACTTCTTTATCCGTTTTAGCAAGCCCTGCACTCGAGGTAAATGAGAGTCTACACGACCCTTAGGCAGGTTTGTTTTAAACGGGATGCCCTTAACGCTTCCATCGATGGTTGCCGCCATTTGCTTCACAACTCGACTTGGTCTATTAGGCCAAAATTCCGAAGCTGCTTGATTATGTAAAACCACAGGAGCTGAATAAAACCTCTTTGAGCTTCAATCTCTCCAGACTTATTTGAGTTCTGTCATTTCGAAAGCAACGAAAGTAAAACGGATATACAAATAGCGCAACGAAAAGTGCTGGTTACGAGTAAAACCAGAAAATGTCGTATTCAAAACACACCACTCCGCTTGATAATGGTCGGATTAAGTAACTTTGTGATACCGAATCGGATACGGAACTGTCGATTCCGTCAAATCTGAGCTGTGTTACAAGTTCTAAATTCTCCAGCAGACATGTACGTATTGAGGCATATCGTCCAGCATCTGCGTTTTCACATGAACTCTCTCATTCATTACTTTCGCTTATACAAATGTAAGGCCACAAAACTGATCTCCACGTGAATACTAGGGAGGCGCAACGGGGAAACAATGCTACCAACAGTATAAACATTCATCAAGGAGAAAACGCTTTTTTGTACAAAGTTTTTTCGTCCAGTTCTGAAACTTTCTTAACATTTTCACGATTCAAGTATCACAACTTTCTTACAATTTTCTTAGAAAACACCTTTGAGTTTCAATGCTTTGCGCATGTACATTAATGAAAAGTGGAAAAGCTCCATGTATATTTGAAATGATGATAAATCTTATTAAATAACAGAAGTTAAACTTTTAGAAGGTAGCCAACATCATATACCTGACATCTATTGCATAGGTAAATTGAAATCTGAAAAAATAAACACTAAAAAACTCTCTTATGTTTCAAAAATCCAGTACTGAACTTTTTTTAACTTGTTGAGCAGCTGAGTACTACATTCTCATAAACCAGTTTAAAAACTTGCATTTGATAGATTTATTTATATCACGTTTATAACAGTATGAATTCAATGATGATTCTACTGATATGTACTGCGATAACCGTCTTCAAAAATACATCATTTCTAAAATCACAAACATCACCATCCGCACAACGTGCTACATCTGCTGCCACAATAATCCATGAAACTCACCTGACCTACTAATCTTGTAACCTCCCATCTGACTCATTTTTCCACATCGAGTATAAGGTTTGAAATAAGTATTGCAATAACTAACAGGTTGCACCAAACTAGCCACTTTTAGACTGTCTTTTATAAGTTAGATTTACAATGGTTGCATTATTAGCCATGTTTATAGTTAGATATTAGCCATGTTTACACTACACAAACTAACCTGGGGCGAACCTGGGTTAGTTTAACCTGGGTTAGGTTTTTTGTAGTATAAACGCAACTTACCCGGGTTCGCCCCGGGCTCGACACACTTTAAACTGACCCTGCAACAGAGGTGGGTTCGCTCCGAGTTGGTTGCTTTAAACACAGTGTAAACGTATATCAGGGGTTGAACCCGGGGCAGTTTTCACTATTCGCACATGCGTACTTCTCACTTGTAGCCATGTGCGCCACTTTGATTCAACAGTTTTTTGACTGTTTGTGCGTGTAGACTAACAACTCTATTGGAAATCGAAAAAATTTTGCTAAAATGAGTACGTACACTTTTGATAAAAGTTCAATTTGGGTTGATGAGGCAGTTCTACCCCTGATAAGAATTTAGGCGGACGAAAAGATCCTTCAGCAGTTAGATATTGGCTCAAAAAAGGCGGATCTACTAGAAAATGGCCAAAATAAGGATAGTTCCCTTTATTTTCTCTAGCAAGAAAGTAGGAGGTATTGACAGTTTGTTTGGAAGAAAGCAAAAAACTTTAAAATTTTTTCGCAGTGTAAACGGAATAGAGTTCGCCCCGGGTTAAACTAACTCAGGTTCGCCATGGGTTAGTTTATGTAGCGTAAACAGGGCTTATGAAATTTGAAAAAATATTGATGATAATGATGACAACGATGGCTAGCCCATGGTTGGAGACTTCCACGTGGTGGCGAGCGGGCGCAGAGGAACAACTGCTTTTAAGTTGATAATAATGTATGTCGCAGAGATTCAAGTTAGGGCAGATGTTGATGGCCTGTCGCAAACTTTCCATTCAATGAAAAGCAGACTCAATGGCTCACGCTACAGCTCTGCCTAGTAAACTATTGAAGTAACAGAGTGGATTAAGTGTAGCCGACTCGCTCACCTTTTTCACATAAATGAAAGGCGAAAACTGACCCCAGGTGTCAGTCCTAGGCCCTTTTGGGGGTGAAATGGGGAAAAGCAAACAAGATGATAAAGTAGCTATTTCAATATCTTAAAAAATCAGTATTCCTATCATAGAAGTTGTGATATGATGAGATTGCAGTTGAAAGTTTGAAAGATAGCCGATCCTAAAATACCTGTGCGTGACTTTTGCTTGCAGATTCTCCTAAACAAAAGCTTAAAAATGTGATGGAATTATTTAGAAGAGTGTTCAACAGAGACCTTCACTAAAGACTCTTTTGCATTTAACCAAACAAATATTTCCTTTAGAAATTTATGCTGTGCAGAATCAAAAAGAACTTAACAAAGAAATACATAAACTGCCATGCTGTATGCATGTTTTTATAAGCAACGTAGCTCAAGGCGTAGCAGTAATAGTTTCTTGATTGTTGGCCATTTTGTCATTCTAAAAATTTCTCAAAAGCTCCTTAGTTTAGCGAACCAAATTGCAGCAAAAGCATACACAAAACATGAATATA
Organism: Cassiopea andromeda; assembly: GCA_018155075.1. Classification (NCBI taxonomy): domain Eukaryota; kingdom Metazoa; phylum Cnidaria; class Scyphozoa; order Rhizostomeae; family Cassiopeidae; genus Cassiopea; species Cassiopea andromeda. Next base: position 234,941 of record WIPJ01000451.1, read on the forward strand.
TCAAACTATTTGACTTATAACAAATAAAGTGTGAGTTAACTTCTAAAGCAATATCATATTCAAATTGTTTCAGTTAAACATCACGTTGAACCAGATAAAAATTTCCATGTGCTACTTATATAACGTTTCTTAACTCTTTTCTCGTAGTTCTATAAGGTTCTTAAATTTTAGGCCGTCTAGTGCTAGCTTGCTTATAACGTGGCTTCTTACAAGAAAACGTGTAACGGATATGCTTAGGGAAACATCTTTTCATGTTTATGGACCGTACATGGTGATGAGAATCATATGCCTTGGATGCGACAAATAAGCACATGTGTCTGCCTTCCACTCCCATATGACAAAGTCAACAAGAAGTGCAACCCATCATAACGCGTCATTACTATTCATGAGTCAGAAAACCCCCGAAAAGTTTATGTAAACACCTATCCATCCCTGGCCCCAACCATAATCTAGTCCATTTTCACGCTCTGATGGGCTGTATTTTAATTTCAACATCTGACGTTGTGCTTAATCTAGCAAGCCTCGTCCTCAAGATAAGGTGACATATGGTTTTGTTCATCCACTATCTTGTGTTGAAAATGCTAAAAATTGCACTCCATTTCTTTGTCAAAGTCACTAGAAAGCATCTTTGATTACTTGGTCATCAGTTGTGTCTACAATGCATTCCAACATTTATCTTTCCTTCTTCCTCCTTCCTCCTAACACATAGTTGCTTTCTTAATATATCTTCAAGTCTTGAAATGATTTGCTACAAGTTCATGACCTGTGTGGAAAATATATTGCGCTGACTTGAGCTAAAAACTTGCTAACGACAATTTAAAACTTTTAATGTCATAAATAACGCAGTCTTCTAACGGAAGCTTGTTCTATTCAAAGGTTGAAGCATGCCTTATCATGGAAGATATACAGTTCTGAGCTAAAAAGCCTATGGGTTTTTCTAAAAACCGACATTTAGAGTTAGACAGTAGTAAGTGAAAGATATCAAGATATCACAGCACTATCTTATCAGGACGAAGGAAAGAATTTAGGATTAATCAGATTCTGTTTATTTCAATTAAGCAATGATGAAGAACTTGAATAATTGTGGTTGATTTTGCGTCTTTCTGATGGTCTGTCAGAAAGATAACAGGCTTTAACTAATAGCACCGTAAACAACAACATTGTCAATAGCAACGCATTAACCGAGTAAATAAAGGAAAAATATTATGCATAGATCTTTGCTTTATGTCTTTCAGGTGCATTTGCTCACAAACCTGTATCTACATGCACCTTGTGTGAAAACTGCTGCATGTAGCCAAGTGTTTACATGAGGCCATGTGCTTTCACAACCAGTTACATAGTGCAGCTACTGCTCTAAGATACTAAGAGAATGATACTAATGCATCTTGTCTAGATTTATTGGAAATGACAATGAAACGAAATGATAACTGAGCAGAAATGACACCTATTTCGATGTGACAAGTAATAGACAGACTTATCAACTGTGCATAACAAGGCGTCATCATTGGAAGCAAAAATAGTATGTCCAGATTGAAAAATTCCCTTCTCTTTGTCTATTTTAAATCAAAAACTAAAAATTTAATTCTAAGGCCACCAAGAGTGAAAGTAAAATTTGGGGAAACAGCTTTGCATACAAGGTGGCTTCGATTTTAAACTCACTGCCAAGTGACTGTAGAACAGCTAACACTTGTTCAACATTTTAAATGAAGCAAAAGATCACACTTGCATAACCTCATTTATTTGAATGGTATTAGGAAATTTTATTTGATTCCTACATTTCTCTTTAATTTATATGTTATATTTATCTGCTTTTTCGTAAATATTAGTTATTAGTCTTGTATATATTATAAATTTTTTTTTGACATAGCCCCCTCCAAAACAGATCTGGATGGGGGAGGGGGATGGCAATGTATAACTATGCAAAAATGAAATGAAGTAACAGTCTCAAAAGCACTTGCAGGTGCTTAAGCTCTACAAATAGATTTTACAATGATAAATGAAACGAGATATAGGCGTTGCCAATTAGCTTCCATTTAGATTAATTATCATTTAAAAGTTATTAGCGTTTCATGGCATATGAATCAGTCGTCGTGTTTCATGTTGCTTACAATCCTGCTCGGCAGTATGGGAATTTTTAAAAAGGAAGGGAAACTTCGGAAAAAAGGATTTTTGAGGAAAGACCTCTATGGTTTTATTTCTTGGAATAGACCTCCACTTAACAAGAGGATTTTTTGCAGTAAGAAAAAGAGCACCTAAAAAGGAGAAAGTAGGTTCCTTATATGTCTAATCTAAATCAAGCATTATTGAAAGGAAATTCTATGCAGCTCCAGTTTTACACTTATTGACAAATATTCACACGCATTTCCTGTAATCAGACTGGAAAGAAGAAGGCTTGCGTCGTTTGCTAACCGAAATGAATGGAGTCTTCTCAGCTCAGCAAATACTACGAAAGTCTTGCGTTGAATCTCGTGCTTCGTCATAGGTTTCCATAGTGACATCTACGCTGACTGGATATTGGCTTACGGGAAATGTCATCAATGTCTTTTTTTTTCTTTCAAACAAATGATGCAATATTCGATATACCTTTCTTTATCACGAGAATCAATGACAATAGCTACAGCCATGCATCCATGAAGATACATAACCTGAACCAAAGAATATGGAATCAAACAATCAGTCTTTTCAATCGACCAATCAGCCATTTAAATCAACCAATGAGTCATTAGAATCGACCAATCAGTCATTTGCTATTTAAAGCAAGATTTAATTCCACAAAATATTGTTGCCATAATTAACGAATAACTGCAAATGCCAAGTAGAAACACCACCCCGCCTTCTTTGTGTTCAATTGTTTTTGTATATTTCTTGCATCGACTTGAATTGTGCTGTACTGTATGTCAAAGTTTTGGAGTAAAGAGACCACCAAGGTAAATCTCTATAAGGAGAATTTTGCACTTGAAACATGGAATTAACACTTACGGATTCAAAGAAAAATGAAATTCCTTGGGAATGAAATTAATTATGGAGATGAGTTCAAATAAAGGTTCTAAGATTCTTCTCATATCAACAAGTGCTGACCAGTTGAAATTTCAATGGTGTTGTGGTATTCATGTCTTATTTAAACTCAATCACTGCGTAAAGATGGAATCAACAGTGGTCTATTTGATCTAAAATTATTCACTTTTAAGCCCCAAGCAATTTCTCTTGCCCACAACATGGATTAATGTTGAATTTCTGATCGTACTTATGTCGCTAATTTTGTTTCAATCCATATTTAGTCTACAGCTAGGCCATTGATGCACGCAAACGCCCTGAATTCCTTGAGGTATTTTAGCCAGCTTGGTTCTACTCAGCTTGTAAACCGTAGAGCAGTTTCTAAAACTGAAACTATGTATAAGTTTCTTCCAAATACTAGAAATTTTCGAGTTATTGCCATGACTAATTACAGAAAATTTAAGTAAATATTGATGTGATGTAAACGAGGATTCCCTCAATTCTAAATAGGAGGACATGAAATCGAGATTAGACCATCTTCGTAAATTCATTCGAAATTTAAAAGACACAATCAATGGACACAACGTGCAGAATGGTAGAATATTATTTTGAAAGATTTTTAGTGGACTGGGACCGAATGGGAGCAGTGAAAGCATGGTGGGGAAGAAGATGGCGCATAAGGGGCGCGCGGTCGTGAGATAGCAAAATGGAAGGTTTGATCGAGCTATACAGTTTTGTTTTTAATTTACGGTACTTTCAGTTTTTGCATTTTTGCTGAAATCACTGTATGATAAATATGTCATTTGACGTTCATGCTACACAAAGATTACGAACTGTGGTGGTGGGAATTGATTATAAGTTGAGGGAGGGAAAGGAACAAGAAGACGAGGCTGATGAGGAAGATGAGGCTGATGAAGATTCATGTCAAAGCCTTGTACCACTTCTGAAGATTATTCACATAATTTTTATATATCTCTGGGGAAGGCAACTAAAAATTATGACTATCGTTATTATCTCTGCATCGTCTTTAACATTTCGTTTTAATTCACAACTATTGCCGAATCCGATACAAGTTCCTAGGTTCTATAGGTCCAACCATTTCTTTGCAAATATTTCATTGACAAGAGAAAGCGAAAAGTTTAGAGAAGATTCTGATAGCTATTTACTATTTAAATGTCTTGAACGTTTAGAGCTCATGAGGTGTTTACAATCTTTTTTTATCAGAATACATGTTTTTCGCTTAACCTCAATATTATTAATTTAAAATTAATATTTAATATTTTATATTAATATTTTAGAATATTTTAAAATTATTCTTAACCACCAAAGGTTTAACTTCACCTAAAAACAGAGGAATAAATTTTGATCTTTGTTGATATCTTACTTCATAGCGGAAAAGTTGGTTTACTATCAGTATTGTACTTCGAATGCACAAAAAATCTTGATGAAGTTTGAGCATTGCTTAATCTTAAATTATTCATAAATTTCAGCAATTGAGTCTCAAAATTTTTATAAACTTTGTTCTTATTACAGAAGCTTATAATCGAGTTGACTTCGATTGAAAGGTAGCCCCTAACAACAGCAAAGGATTTTTCGCCAAACTGATTCAATGATGATTTGTTGAATGCTCTTGGTTACCTGTGACGTAGAAATTAGAACGCAGACATACGAACGTGATCCAGATTAGACATGACAATTGACATAAAGCCTTTAGCATGTAAATCAAGATGAACAATATTTGGTAAAGGGCAAAGATTCATCAGCTCTAAATTCAAACAGACGTCACAATTATGTCTTGATGTGGGAGTTTACACAGAGTGAC
>WIPJ01000451.1:240461-252308 GCA_018155075.1 Cassiopea andromeda
AAATGACACCTATTTCGATGTGCCAAGTTATAGACTGACTTATCAACTGTGCATAACAAGGCGTCATCATTGGAAGTAAAAATAGTATGTCCAGATTGAAAAATTCCCTTCTCTTTGTCTACTTCAAATCAAAAACTAAAATTTAATTCTAAGGCCACCAAGAGTGGAAATAAAATTTGGGGAAACAGCTTTGCATACAAGGTGGCTTCGATTTTAAACTCACTGCCAAGTGACTGTAGAACAGCTAACACTTGTTCAACGTTTTAAGTGAAGCAAAAGATCACACTTGCATAACCTCATTTATTTGAATGGTATTAGGAAATTTTATTTGATTCCTAAATTTCTCTTTAATTTATATGTTATATTTATCTGCTTTTTCGTAAATATAAGTTATTAGTCTTGTATATATTATAAATTAGTTTTTGACATAGCCCCCTCCAAAACAGATCTGGATGGGGAGGGGGATGGCAATGTATAACTATGCAAAAATGAAATGAAGTAACAGTCTCAAAAGCACTTGCAGGTGCTTAAGCTCTACAAATAGATTTTACAATGATAAATGAAACGAGATATAGGCGTTGCCAATTAGCTTCCATTTAGATTAATTATCATTTAAAAGTTATTAGCATTTCATGGCATATGAATCAGTCGTCGTGTTTCATGTTGCTTACAATCCTGCTCGGCAGTATGGGAATTTTTAAAAAGGAAGGGAAACTTCGGAAAAAAGGATTTTTGAGGAAAGACCTCTATGGTTTTATTTCTTGGAATAGACCTCCACTTAACAGGAGAATTTTTTGCAGCAAGAAAAAGAGCACCTAAAAAGGAGAAAGTAGGTTCCTTATATGTCTAATTTAAATCAAGCATTATTGAAAGGAAATTCTATGCAGTTCCAGTTTTACACTTATTGACAAATATTCACACGCATTTCCTGTAATCAGACGGGAAAGAAGAAGGCTTGCGTCGCTTGCTAACCGAAATGAATGGAGTCTTCTCAGCTCAGCAAATACTACGAAAGTTTTGCGTTGAATCTCGTGCTTCGTCATAGGTTTCCATAGTGACATCTACGCTGATTGGATATTGGCTTACGGGAAAAGTCATCAATGTCTTTTTTTCTATCAAACAAATGATGCAATATTCTATATACCTTTCTTTATCACGAGAATCAATGACAATAGCTACAGCCATGCATCCATGAAGATACATAACCTGAACCAAAGAATATGGAATCAAACAATCAGTCTTTTCAATCGACCAATCAGCCAATTAAATCAAACAATCAGTCATTAGAATCGACCAGTCAGTGATTTGCTATTTAAAGCAAGGTTTAATTCCACAAAATATTGTTGCTATAATTAACGAATAATTGCAAATGCCAAGTAGAAACACCAGCCCGCCTTCTTTGTGTTCAATTGTTCTTGTATATTTCTTGCATCGACTTGAATTGTGCTGTACTGTATGTCAAAGTTTTGGAGTAAAGAGACCACCAAAGTAAATATCTATAAGAAGAATTTTGCACTTGAAACATGGAATTAACACTTACGGATTCAAAGAAAAATGAAATTCTTTGGGAATGAAATTAATTATGGAGATGAGTTCAAATAAAGGTTCTAAGATTCTTCTCATATCAACAAGTGCTGACCAGTTGAAATTTCAATGGTGTTGTGGTATTCATGTCTCATTTAAACTCAATCACTGCGTAAAGATGGAATCAACAGTGGTCTATTTGATCTAAAATTATTCACTTTTAAGCCCCAAGCAATTTTTCCTGCCCACAACATGGATTAATGTTGAATTTCTGATCATACTTATGTCGCTAATTTTGTTTCAGTCCATATTTAGTCTACAGCTAGGCCATTGATGCACCAAACGCCCTGAATTCCATGAGGTATTTTAGCCAGCTTGGTTCTACTCAGCTTGTAAACCGTAGAGCAGTTTCTAAAACTGAAACTATGTATAAGTTTCTTCCAAATGCTAGAAATTTTCGAGTTATTGCCATGACTAATTACAGAAAACTTAAGTAAATATTGATGTGATGTAAACGAGGATTCCCTCAATTCTAAATAGAAGGACATGAAATCGAGATTAGACCATCTTCGTAAATTCATTCGAAATTTAAAGGACACAATCAATTGACACAACGTGCAGAATGGTAGAATATTATTTTGAGAGATTTGTAGTGGACTGGGACCGAATGAGAGCAGTGAAAGCATGGTGGGGAAGAAGATGGCGCATAAGGGGCGCGCGGTCGTGAGATAGCAAAATGGAAGGTTTGATCGAGCTATACGGTTTTGTTTTTAAATTACGGTACTTTCAGTTTTTGCATTTTTGCTGAAACCACTGTATGATAAATATGTCATTTGACGTTCATGCTACACAAAGATTACGAACTGTGGTGGTGGGAATTGATTATAAGTTGAGGGAGGGAAAGGAACAAGAAGACGAGGCTGATGAGGAAGATGAGGCTGATGAAGATTCATGTAAAAGCCTTGTACCACTTCTGAAGATTATTCACATAATTTTTATATATCTCTGGGGAAGGCAACTAAAAATTATGACTATCGTTATTATCTCTGCATCGTCTTTAACATTTCGTTTTAATTCACAACTATTGCCGAATCCGATACAAGTTCCTAGGTTCTATAGGCCGAACCATTTCTTTGCAAATATTTCATTGACAAGAGAAAGCGAAAAGTTTAGAGAAGATTCTGATAGCTATTTACTATTTAAATGTCTTGAACGTTTAGAGCTCATGAGGTGTTTACAATCTTTTTTATCAGAATACATGTTTTTCGCTTAACCTCAATATTCTTAATTTAAAATTAATATTTAATATTTTATATTAATATTTTAGAATATTTTAAAATTATTCTTAACCACCAAAGGTTTAACTTCACCTAAAAACAGAGGAATAAATTTTGATCTTTGTTGATATCTTACTTCATAGCGGAAAAATTGGTTTACTATAAGTATTGTACTTCGAATGCACAAAAAAACTTGATGAAGTTTGAGCATTGCTTAATCTTAAATTATTCATAAATTTCAGCAATTGAGTCTCAACATTTTTATAAACTTTGTTCTTATTACAGAAGCTTATAATCGAGTTGACTTCGATTGAAAGGTAGCCCCTAACAACAGCAAAGGATTTTTCGCCAAACTGATTCAATGATGATTTGTTGAATGCCCTTGGTTACCTGTGACGTAGAACTTAGAACGCAGACATACGAACGTGCTCCAGATTAGACATGACAATTGACATAAAGCCTTTAGCATGTAAATCAAGATAAACTATATTTGGTAAAGGGCAAAGATTCATCAGCTCTAAATTCAAACAGACGTCACAATTATGTCTTGATGTGGGAGTTTACACAGAGTGACGTTTTCTGTATTGCGTAAAGTTCAACGATGCAGCATTTCATCAGGATTTACACGTTCTTCTTTTGAGAAACCTAGCTCAAGGCTTAGTACTAAGAGCACCTTAATTTGTGGGCACATTTTAGTTCTAAAAGTTTCTTACTTTAGCAAACTAAATTGCTGTGAAAGCGTACGCAGAACGAGAATGTAGCAAACTATTTGTCTCATATCAAACTGCGTCAGTACGAGTTAGATTCTGGAGCAATGTCATATCCACATACGGTTCAATGTGCCAATTGTATAAATTTCCTTAGCTCTTTCCTTGTAGTTCTAAAAATTTCTTAAATTTCAGGGGGTCTAGTACTACTCTTGGGTGTCTAATCGACGGGGGGGCGTGGAAAAATCCCCAAAATCTAATTAGCGGAGGGTTGGGATAAACGAGGGGTTGGAATATGTTGTGGAAAAGACAATGGTTTCTTGTGACAAATTTATATCAAAGTAAGTTCACAGGAAGAAATAATGCTAAACCATATATCACATGCGATCAGCGTGCTTTTCTTATGATGTTCTTACTAGCAGGCGAAAGTAACTTCTCTATAAAAAGGTGACGTCTTTCTTCCGAAAATTAATATGCGGGGGGGCTGGAATAAGAGCATCCTGGGAGGAAGATTTTTGACAAATTAATTAGCAGGGGGCGTCTGTTAGAAACCCCAGAGCAGGTTGCATATAAACTGGTTTCTTATAAAAAGTCTGTAAATTTAGAAGATCAACCAGGATGGTGAGAGCCAAACTTTAACCCTGGCTCAATGCTTACTCTGTCAACCCAGCAGCGAATGGGTAGTTGGTGGCAACACTGGGGAGATAAAGACGGCGAGAAAAGGAACTGGCCACCCTGCCTCACTGGGGGTGTAGAAACGACTTTTACAGTGGAGGGGCCTGGTCACTAAGGTAAGGATTAATCTCAGAATTCTGCTTATCTGTGTTGGTTAAGGCGCCATTTTCAAAGCTTTTGGAATACGAACAAATGAAAAATGGCACCTTCTTAGGCACCTTCTTAGGGGAAAAAATGAAAAAATTGGAAAACATTACTTTATGAAAGAAAGTGGAGGGAGGCATTGCCCTCGCCCCTTGGATTTGACGATGTCCTGACCCCTGTTTATATGACCATTGCCCTCGCCCCTGGCCCCTGTTTATATGACGATAGCCCAGGATAAGTGTCCTCTCTGACGGTCACTCCACTACATACGATGTTGCACGAAAGCCCCAATATTTGGCCGAAAAAACTTTTCTATGAAAACGTGTATGAAATAGGGCTAAACTAGAAATAAAAAGCCGCCAATAGAATTTGAAGTAAAAAGGAAAAATCATGGCAGGTTTGAGCATGAAATAGTTAGACAAAGGGGGACGGGACAAAAAGAAAAAATCTATTCAGTTTTAACAATTATTTGAACACAAATCCTGATGATCCAATATCTTGGCTTACTATCCGCTTTGAGAAGTTTCATTACTAACAAAGGCAGCTCCTCAACAGATCTGAAGGGAATTACATGATTTGAAAACCACTCATTTAGGTTGATGTCGCTAGAGAGAAACACTTTCAAAGTAGAGACGGTAGAGATAGAAAACACTAACAGGTGTGAAAGAAAACAATAGTACTGATTCGCACCCTATCAGCAATAACATTTAAATACTATGAAAATTACAATTGCATCTACAGAATTGAAGGAAAAATGTTTATTGAATACTTTGCAACACGCCAGTGGGTAGTGTTGTTTCTGATTTAGCGATTAGATCATCTTGTTGTGAAGCGATCGTTGTATGATCAATGTAAAACAACAGTGGAATTTGGGAGAGCATGCCAGTCGACCAACACTACGGAGGAGCAAATAGTTATGATATAACCATGGAGCACGAGTGTCATATGCAAATACTGCTTATAAAATATCCTAGGACTTAGATTTAATACTCTTGAAATCAAAACGTAAGCTTGTAAATCGTATTGCTACACAACAAAGATAGCATTTAGGTAAACTGTTTGAAGTTAAAAGTTTGAAAAAGCATTTAACAGAAGCAAATATTGATGATAAGGATTTTACAATTCGCAGAGCTTCACAAGTTAAAAATATGTATAATAAATCTACAAAATTAAAATATGTATAGCATAATAGCATGGAAACATAGCAAAGCAAAAATGGTGTGGTGTGGGGGAGTGGTGGGTAAGGGATGTGAAAGGAGAGGGGCACACTATCCTTGCTAATTCTGATATTGCTTCTCTGGTTTCATTTCATTTTCTGTGTTAGAAGAAAGAGACTAAATCGTGGCTCAGCAGCAAAAAATTATTATCAAAGTTTACTACGAAATAGTAGTGCAAAAAAAACTATGAATAACTATAATGATGAACCACTAACCACCATCAACAGTGCGCCTTTTCCGAAATTTGGTAGGAATGAAACAGCCAGTGGTAACTCTTCAGAGTACCCCGTAATAAAACCACTGCAAAAAAACCTTTATGTTATTCGTATAAACTGAAGAAAACATAACACAATGCTTACCCTGAATTCAACGAATTTTCTCGTTGGGTATATGAAAATAAAATATCAATGAAGACATTTCAATATCAACAGACAAAGAAGGCATCCCCACCCCATCCCACCCCGCCCCCTCGTCTACATCAGTGGTATCAGGATATGCATGCTAAGTCATGTTATAACTATAACAATTTATATAAGTCCTTAACTATATTACAATATTTTAAGGACTTCAAAGATGTTATAGAAAAGACCTTCCAATAGATAGCTTCATGTGATGAAATTTCAATTTAAATGTTGCACCTTAATCTTATGTGCAATAGTCGGTTGCACCTTTACCTTATATTCAATGGTTTACGCTCTCAAAAAATGATATAGAAGCTAATTGATTGATTGGTTGATTAATTGATTGATTGATTGATTGATTGAGAGTGGTTGATTCAATAGTATATCTACTTGTAACATGAATGCTTCAAATGTAACTATTTGACAGAGCAAATTGAAAAATCCACATTCAGGACAGTTGAAATTACGTTAATACGGGCATGCAAACGAAAGATATATTGTACAAAGCTTAAAACTTGACAAGAAAACGTATAATGAGAAATTGTAAATTTGACATAGCAAAACCAACGTAGACAAGAAGGAACACAGAATACAATGAATATTTCTCTCTTAAAAACAACAATAAAAAGAGAGATTATGAACAATGATGTTAGCCCTGAGAGTGATTGAGTGAGTGATTGAGTGAGTGAATGAGTGAGCCAGTGAGTGAGTGATTGAGAGAATGAGTGAGCGAGTGAATGAGTGAGCCAGTGAGTGAGTGAGTGAGTAAGAGAGAGAGAGAGAGAGCTATCTCTACGTTGAAGAATTTAGCCCCTATCTTAACATCTGAATTGACAAACAAGCTTATTAAGAGATCCTTTTAAGTTGCCCACTGACTAACGATTTTAATTTGGCTCTCTTATAAGATAGTACATATTTTTAAAATTTTTCTACGTAAATAATTGGATCATTAAAAGAATAACAAAAGGCCTACTCTACTAAATAATGGATTGAAAGGATTAAAGAGCCGCAAGCAAATTATAGCAATGTTCGGAAAAAAGTATTTCAAAGCCTTCTTTCACGTCACTTTCAAAGCCAGGCCCTATTCAGGGTGACCCCAACTCAAGTTGAACTTCGATTGATTTACGAAGCAGGAAGAAGTTAGGACTGGGATCAACACAGGGACGAAACATAACGTGGGTATGGAGCCTTAAAATTTGCCATTTCGCAGGGCAAAAACGGCAGTACAATGTAGTTTTTGTAGGGCAACTTAATGGGCCCAGGACCATTTGATCAACTATTGTTACTGAAAAAAGGTCACAGAAAATTGTTGCAGCGCAAAACCCCCTGACAACCCCAAACATGTACTGAAGTTACGCTCCTGGGTCAACGTGAGTTATGATATCTGAAATGCATCAAATTATATGTATGTACATGCATGCTTGTGAAGATAGCAAGGTGGATTACTTCCAAGTGAAAATGCTTTTATTCGTACAATGAGAGAAGATACACACTTCGGAAGAACTCGCCCCGCACTTGGTGACGTCGGGGTGAGTGGCCAAGCGGCCCAATCAGTTCCATTAGCTTAACTGAAGTTAAGCATGCCTGTGTACGTCCAGAAACTGTGTGGGCGACGAAAACAGCTGACTCCGCCGTCCTTCGGAAGGGACGTTACACTAGTGGTGCGGCATGCATAGTAGGCCTAAATTAGCTGAAAAAGCTAGGAGTAACAGCCTACTCAAAATAAAGTAAAGAACAACAACAACACCAACAGCAACTTTTTTTATAAGAATGAAGTTAATAAGAATATTCAGGCTCAGAATCGCTTGAAGTTAGAATAATTTAAGAATAATGCAAGGCTCAAGTTTCATAAAACCTTAGGATTTTTGTGTATTTGACTTATAGTTTAGTTTGTAGATTAATTTTTTCACTATCAATACAATATTTGTTACTTTCCTCCATTGCTATTTTACTTTATGATTAAGTAAAACATCGAGAAAGATTTGATTATAATCCTTTGATTTTCAGACGCAGTTACACCTTTAATATTTAAGAATAATTAAAGAATAATGCAACTCTCAAAATCGAAAAAAAGTAAGAATATCGAGGCTCAGCTAAAATTAGATATTCTTATAAAAAAAGTGTGTAACATAAAAACATTATTCCCAAAGCAGTACACCCTTTTTAGAAGAATACCAAACTTTTGGCGAGTCTCGATATTCTTAACTTTTTTCTGATCTGAGCCTAGAATTATTCTTAATTATTCCTAAATACCAAAGGTGTAATTTCGCCTAAAAAATTTAAAAGAATGCAATCCAATATTTATTAATGTTATACTGCGTCATAAAACTAAGCAAAGAATTTATATTTTGTATCAATAATGCAACAGTACATCTGACATCAGTATTATAACTAGGATACAAAAAAATTCTTGTGTCTTGAGGAAGCTTGAGCTTCGCATTAACCTAAAATTGTTCTTAAATTGAGCCTTAATCTTCTTATAAACTTTATTCTTATTAGAAAAAGAATGTAGTTCCTGTTCCTAAATTCCTTACAACTTTCCTTCAGAATCACACCTCCATCAAGCAGCTTTACCATTTTGTATTAAATTCTAGCATTTCTTTACCAATCCACAATTCCTCTCACTTTTTGAAGTTTTCCACGTTTTCCTTATTCACACCATGCTTCTTCGTCCACACCATCATCAGAAAATAGCGCTTTACATAAAGTACTCCAGAGTATCGAATAATCGAGGGGGGTGGGAATAATCGGGGTGGGAAGGAATTTTTTTTCTATTCTCATAGGACTTACACAATAAAACTTACAATACTAAAGCCAAGGGAGCATGGAAATACATAGCAACTCTAAGAGGTACACTTAACATAGAGACACAAGTTTACTAAAATTTCTACCAAATATTTAGCTACAAAAGTATTTAGAGTGGTGTAGCCCATAGTACCCATAGTGTCAAATAAATTTGAAAAAACCTCGCGAAAAGATATCTCACAAGGAGAAAGCAAATTGAAAAAAATAAATTGTTGCTAATCGGCCAAGTTGGCGCCCAGGCATGATGGGCACCACTGGAAAATTTTTGGAAAACCAATAAAAGGGAGCTGGACTAAAAGGAGGGGGGTGGAAAAAGTTTAAAATAAACACATCTATTCAAGTGCAATTAGCTTTTTAAACTATTCCTTGTATTTCTGTATGCGGTTTCTACTTTGTTTACGGGCTGCAGCGCACTGATTATCTGAGAACTGATTTCAGATTCTCTAAACATAATAAAAGGGGGGCTGGAATAGCAGCGAGGGTGTTGAAAAAATCGAAAAATTTACAATCGGGAAGGGACGATTATTTGGTGTTCTAGAGTAAGCAAAATTATGCGTATGCATCTTCCTCCACAAAAATTCCCCAAGCTTGATCTACGCAGTCATAAATCAGGGCTGAGTCTAGGTTAACATCACCCCCAGAATTTGGATTTCTTACCTGAAGTGAGCCTAATTTATGTGAAAAAAATAGACATGGGTTGAGGTCAACCTGTTATAAGCTCAAATTGAAAAGTATTTGGAAAAGAGGGTTTCGATTTATTGAAACTTCAAGTGATAATCTTCATCAGAACAAAAATATCAATGGCCTGTTCTTTTAATTAAACTGTTGGCTTAGGAAAAGGGGGGCTGAAAGATTCCTCAATGTGAGGATCAAGTAGTATCTTGGCCAAAGTTTGATATCTCCATTCCTTCCCATTTCTGACATATTAATCACTTAGGCCCCCCGTCTACACTGGTACAAATCATTTCTGGGTTCGAATAAAAAGTGATCCATACCAGTATAGATAGGGCTTACAAAACGCCACTTGAAATTTATACGGATCACTTTTTGGCCCTTTTCGTAAAAGGACCAAAAGTGGTATGGCGAACCGCACCAATTTTGGTACGGATTGCTAGTAGCAGTGTAGACGAAAGGCCAACCCGTACCATTTTTGGTGCAGATCAACAAGTGATCCGTACCAGTTTTTGGCCTTAATTATACGGTCAGTTTGACTGACTTTATCATAAACGTATAGTAAAACGCACCAAGGCCGAATTTCGAATATCGGATCCAATGAGGTCGTGAAAAGTCCAATATGACGATGAGTTTTGTCTGGGTTATCAGAATCTATGGATAAATAAAAAAAATATGAGCATAAGAAATTTGGCTTATAAATATATATAAATATATAAATATATATATACTTAAGGAATACCATAAAAAGGAGGGGGGAAATTTTAGCTTTGAAAATAAAACATATAGTGTGGTTTGATCTTCTGATTTCATAAACAACCAAAAGTATCATGAAAAGGCAAAGCAGATCCAGGTGAGCCATTCAAGGATCAGCATACTCCTGCTTAAATGGTACTTCAAACAGACAAAATTGAGAAGATCCAGTTTTAAAAAGGACTGCCTTACTACTTTCAACTTACAAGTAATTTCCCTGTACTTCAACACTGCATTTCCGAGGGCGGAGAGTAGTTGTTGAATACATCATAGTCTTACAATTTCAGTCAACGACCAAGCAAGACATTTTTTCATGTCATAAAGTCTGGGTGACAAAAAGTTTGATTTGCTGCTCAACTTAGCCTTGCTCTGCTTGGAGAAATACCAAGTGCAAGCATTTTCCTTCCTTTTCAACATCTTTTTGTGGAAAATATCTCTTGGAGTACACCAAACTTGCATAGGTGCGTACAGAAGTAAACATAGGCGTCAAATCTTGATTGGTCAACAAAGGAATCACCAACGAATGATTCCTACCAATGATGTTGTGAGAATTCGTTCGAAAAGCATCGAGAAGTGTTTTTTTGGTGATAAAAAGTGTACTTTCTTTGCGAATAAACTGATAACACATAGTTTCGAATAATTGAAAAATATTTTGCAAGCATGTTCAGAAAGCTTCAGCTCATATTTCCAGAAGGAGCAATTTCTTTATCTTGCGCAGATCAAAAGTTATCGGCATTAAAAGAAAAGATGGATGGCTTGTAACGTCGATAACTTTTGATCTGCGTAAGATATAATAATTGCTCCTTCTGGAAATATGAACTGAAGCCTTCTGAACAAGCTTGCAAAATATTTTTCAATTATTCGAAACTATGTTTTATCAGTTTATTCGCAAAGAAAGTGCAATTTTTACCACCAAAACACGCTTCTCGGTGCTTTTCGAACGAATTCTCACAACATCATTGGTAGGAATCATTCGATGGTGATTCCTTTGTTGACCAATCAAGATTTGACGCCTATGCTGCAGAATTATTTTTTTCAGTAAACGAAGATGACCTACCCCAGTAAACAGATGGCCTTATGAAATTGTAATACAATGGCGATGTAAAGAAATAGGAGGAGACAAATATGGCAGTAAAATTCTCCAAATATCCAAGTCCAGCAGCAGATGGAGGACCACTTATTAGCTTTTGGATATTTTTCAACCCCTCCCCAAAGAGCGATAGAAAAGTTCTCCAGCCCCCCTCATTGCAACCCCCATCAGTAAGGTATTTGAGAGTTCTCTTAGATTACACGTTTTTTTATACGAAAGTGATTTATAAGAAACTAGTACTCAGCTGCTCAAAAAGTTAAGAAAGTTCAGTACTGGAGTTTTGAGTCCTAAGAAAGATTTTAGTGTTTATGTATTTAAAATTTTACTTATCTGTGTACAAAATATCATGTAAGCGATGTTGCCTACCCTCTAACAGTGTACCTTTTGTTATTTACTGAGATTGATCATTACTTCAAGCGTAGATGGAGCTTTTTCACTTTCCATTAATATCCATGTGTCTATGTATTTAAAATAAGACTATAAGTTTATAAGAAACTATATCCAAGTCCAGCAGCAGATGGAAGACCGGTTATTAGCTTTTGGATATTTTTCAACCCCTCCCCAAAGAGCGATAGAAAAGTT
>WIPJ01000451.1:295853-310404 GCA_018155075.1 Cassiopea andromeda
TCCAGCACTCGTCAGATGAAAACAACTTTTAAATATGTCCAAAATTGTTGCCGCTTTTTTGTGGTCTTGTTACGTTCTGTAGCACCAACAGACTATAATACTAATTCCTTCAATTTCATAAACTTTTGAGAGGAGGGACACCGAACGGAGCAGGGGGGCAGATCGCACTGAGAGGGCTTCAAAGGTCATCGTGCTGTTTTGCAGCTATAATGTACTCCTGATATTCCGGGCCAATTGGGAGTAGGGGGAATCCGGATTAAGCTGAAATCCGGATAAACAAGAGAGCTAGTTTTTGAAACAAAAGTAAAGTAGGTGTCGAAATAATTTAAGCACAGCTTGAGACTAATTATACCGAGATATTTCCTACGACTTCAGTAATATTTTCATACTAATTTCGTTCATTATTATACATTGTGGTGAAACATGGAAAGTATAAATTCAGTGAAGGCCTTCAACAAACATTTCCCACAAAAACAACTCTCAGATAGTGAAGTACTAACTGACAGTTGCTATATGACGGAAATCCCGGCCGGGGTATACTGTAGGACGTAAATCAGGGATGAAGGAAGCAATAGAAAAGTGGAGGGGCAGGTTGATTGAAGAAAGGTCCCTGAAAAGTGAGATTGACCACACTGCTTGGTGGGTAAAACACTTCATGAAACAACAAAATATTTTGCATGATGAAAGAGCTAATATTCCCCAGTCCCTAAATGTAAATCAGCTAGGGGGTCCGGGGGCATGCTCCCCTGAGAAACTGCAAAACTTATATCTTCTGATACCGCCGGAAACGTGAATTTTACTTCCATTTGTGCACCCTCAAAGTTTACATGGAAAACAACCAAGTTACATGAAAAGGGGCACTTTGTACGAGTATTTGAAAAGTGGGGGCACCTGCCCCCTTGTGCCCCCCGGTTCCTACGACCATGATGTAAATACTCTCTTTGATAAATACAAATTATACTAAATGTTTTCCTAGTACACAGTAACTTTCTAGAAAGAATTAAGAAAACTATTTATTGGATGGCACTAGGTTTAACTTGCAATTTCATGATGTCGTCATCAGGGACTCCCCTATTTCATTTCCCCTGGGTCGCACAAAGCTTCTCGTTGTCGCTGTCTGAAGTGAAAAAGGAACTAAAATGTATGGTGAATTTCTTATGATAGCAAAGACTGTAAATACTAAAATATTAACTGTAATTCTAATCAGGTGCAAAAGTCTCCATTAATGCTATATCATTTATCTATCAAATTGTAAATAGCATACATTGTTCCAAAAAACGTTCTTTGATCTGTCTTTAAACAATATCATGATAAACTTTGTCTGCTGTTCAAATATGTTTGTCTCTGACTTCATGATCGAAACTTAAATGTTTCAATAAGTGCTTTTGCTGAAAAGTACAAACCAAAACCACCAGCAACTGCACCAAATATCATGATACAAATATCTAGGGCCTTTATCCATTTACTAAGTTTGTGCCAACGCAATTTCAAGTGGAAAAGGCAAGGAAATATGAAACATAAACACGTGCCAGTGAAACTGCCAACAAAGCCCATTAGCAGGCCAAAATGTGGGACAATAACAGCAATAAAAAGAGCAGCACACAACAGCATTGGCCTAGTAATTAGCATCCATAACCAGTTATATTTGGAATCCCTATTCATGTGCGGGAAATAAACTAAAAACGCGTCATCAAACGACAAACTCACAACAAACATTGCCAGGGGTATTGCAAGCATAACATTGGTAATTACAAGTGCGTTGGCAGTGACGCTAAAGCCAGTATTTTCAAGAAGATTTACTGTGGCAACTTCCTTAGTGTTGTCACCAAATGCAAGAACCATAAAAACACCCAGCAATGCTTTGACAATTGCAGCAAAAACAAACGCCCAATTCATCATCTTGTTGAAGTTCTCGGCCTTTTTCATGCTAGACTCAATGCTCGGGAAGACGGCATGAGCACAGTAACTGAAAACGACAATGCCAAAACCGATAGGGAAAGTTGTTGGGTTGAATTTTGGAATATTTGACAGCTTCCAGGATTGATGCTTCATTATAGCAAAAGCTATCATCACAAAAATAGAGGACATCAATGAAAAAACAGCCAACAAGCTTAGCCAGGAGATAATAGACATTCGTTTGATAAACAAGGAAGGTAAAGCAATAACGCAACAGATTGCTGCCCATTCATAAGTCCCTAATCCCGTTTTAGCATGCAAGAGTTCGCCCAAAACAGTTCCTAACAACACGATGTACATTGTCACGCCCCCAAACATCTCTACTACTTGCACAATTGAGACAAGATTGAAACCAAATCTCTTGTAAACGGCCTCTCCAACTTCGGGGTAATTTACTCTCAAGCGTCGTCGTATCCCAGTTTTCTTCGATTCCTCGTACAGACAACTGATAAGCAACTTTCCAGTATAGCAACAAAGAGCTGCAACTAGGAAGATTGAGAAAACGGCTGCCCATCCACCTTGATGCACTGCAAATGGAATACCAAGAATGCCCGTGCCCTGTATTAAATTACTGACATTCCACCCGGCAAGCCATGCTGAAGCATATCGATCGTCAGAGGGTTTTGCAAGCATAGAAATACTCAATGAGGCCGCTCGAAAACCAGCAAAACTGGATCTTCTGTCCATTTGATTTACTTGCTGGGCTACCCTTATTCTTGAGGTAAGTTGGTCACGCTTTTCTTCCTCGTTGCTTACCTCCAACCCAATTGCTGTAGGTTTTACTGCCTTGTAACTGCCATTAGCAAAATTCACGCTTTCTCTGTCGTAGTCCATGAGTTGCTTTGTTTCTTCGTCTGAATCCATGATGTCTCCAGTCGCTGCAACGTCGTACAAATCCTCTTCCTCAGCTTTATTCGACATGAGATGATAATGCAAGCGATTTATAAACAGCGAAAGTAAATAAGTGCCCGATAAACAAAGTACGCTCACCCTCCAAGTTTGCAATGTGATAATAGAATTGACAAGAACATGTTGCAAGACTGATCACGTTGCTTCGATCAAAACAATAGAAGATCTCTTTGGTAACGACAGGGGGCAAATTCGACTTATTCAAGCGAGACGTCCCACTTCCTGATGATTGATAGTTCTCTGTGGCGTATTGACTTATTGCGTCCATTGTTAAATAAGTTATGTCAATGCTTCATTGAGAAGATTTTGACAGAACTTTATATCCATTTTCGCACTCGCTTCGTCTCTTTTTTTGAGCTATCGTTGGTAAATAACGTAGATGTGGTGTTTTTACTGAACTAGGGTAGCGCTAGGGAGGGCTCTAGTCCCCCTGCCAGAGCCGTTGAGAGGAGTCAGCCCCGTCGGAAAATTGCTGTTGCCAGCCCTGTGGGCTGGTCTACAAGGCAGGCACACCTGAATGGGGGTAGGGCTGGGGGCTGCAGCCTTCCCACATTTTTACTAATGTATATATCTATGATACGATGTACTTTGCTACTAAAAAATGGGGGTTTTCTAGCAATCAAAAAGGCGTACTTTATGACTTTTAAGGGGCTCCGCCCCTGATCCCTACTGCCACTCCCAATAGGATCTTTACACTTGTCCCCAGCCCCATGACTCAAAAATACGCTTCGGCGTCCGTGCTACAAAGGTAGTCTTTCAGGGACGCCGGGGCGTATCTTGGATTGAGGGGGCTGGGGGACGAGTGAAAGGCTCCTATTGGGGGTGGCAGGGGTGTCAAGGGAAGCCCCTGACAATTGGTACAAGTATGCCTTTAGATTGCAAGAAAACCCCCTTGTTGAGCATCAAAGTACATCTTATCTTAGATAAGTTAGGCCATCTATTGTATCACATCAGTCACTAGCAAAAATTGGGGAAGACTGCAGCCCCACCCGCGACTCGGGGCGTCCCTGTCTTTTTACTTTTAAATCTCTATGATACATATAAGTGATTTGCCGACGAAAACGATTTTTGCCAAACTGCTGACCAAAGTTCCATATGCCGTTGGGTCATAGAGTCATTCACCCTTACGTTACGCCAAATTTACCACTAGTTTTGTCATTTGTTTCCTAATTACGTAATGCTGTGTAGAGTGTCATTCATTTTTGTTGATTCCTGTTCTTGGTAGTCATCTTCAGTTCATGTTCTTTGATCACCATCGTTGTTGTCATCACCTTCATGTTTAAGGTAATTTCTATTGTGAGTGTGTTGTTTATGTGATATCAGTATCTGTACCTGTTTGTTGAGTCAGCCGTGTTCGAGTTGCCGTGATGTGACGTCGTGTAAGTTGGTGTTATGAAGTAGAAATCTTGTTACAGTCAAAACTAAAGTATGCGTGAAGTTTCCATTATTGTTCATCGATAGTTATAGTGGAATATTTGCAAGTTACCGTTCTATGAGACTGATGCCATGTTTCTGTTGCTTATTTATTACAGCCTTTACCTTGGTACGATCTGCAAAGAACTCATGCATCTGTAAAATGAGAATTGTTTTACATTACTACAGCTCTCATTATCTATTAAACAATAGTGTACCAAATCAAAGTACCCTCCCTCCCCCTTAGAGAGGGAATGATCCCTAACAATTGTCTTTATCAATTGTAAGAAAATTTTTTCAAGTTGCACTTGCCAAAATAGTGGGGTCTCCCACTAACATCTCCATGTAAATATGCCCCTGTTTCTTAGTTCAGCGCTTCTCAAACAGTAGGGTGCACCATTCAAGAGGGGCGTGACGCAATGTTACAGGGGCGCATGTGACCCCGGGGAACAGTTGTGCGTGCATATACAATTTTTAATGATAATGGTCTTATTCATAGTGAGTGGGGGGCGCAAAATATTTTCTCTTTCCGTGGGGGGCTTTGCCAAAATTAATTGAGAAGCACTGACCTAGTTGAAGCTAAAGGAGCTGTACCCGCCATTTGTGCAAAAAATGTTTAAATTACAAACCTCATGCTATTCTTTGCGAAATCTAAACGACTTAGCCCATATAAGTCCAAATCAAGCAACTTTTGGGTCTGATGGCTTTGGGCCACAGAATTGGAATAATCTACCGAATGAGCTGAAATCAGCAGAAAATTTAAGAAACTAATAAAAAATTGGGATGGACCTTTTTGCAAATGCAGTGCTTGTATCTGCCTATGCAAAATGATACTAAAAGCAAAACACAGCGCCTGTTTCGTTTTTGAAATTTAACTTATAGAAATCTTAGCTTTCTGTATCATTCGATAGTCGATTTTGACTTTGTATATGTATATTGTTTATGTATATGATAACTTTTTATATATGTATATGTATGTTGTTGGCTATAATATCTTTTGTAAATCGAATTAAAACAATTATACACATTTTTAAACATGTTTTGGCGCGAAACTTTCATGCCCTGTAAACGTCAGCAACAACATAACTGATGAAGAGTCTAAAACGAAAATGGAAATGCAAAAGCAAAACAAACCAGAAAGATCCACTGCGGTGATCATTTTGAACTCGTCGTTAGTAAAAGGAGAATTACATCAAAAGCTAGAAGCCAATCCCTTTTTTCGCGTTAGAGGCAAGTATAGCCTTGTTGTGGCATAACTTTATGCCGTCTACCGTAGATGTGATACATGATATGCTACTTATAGTTCTTAATTGCGCTACGTTAAAATAATGTATTTCGATTTAAAAAATTGAGAAGTTATAAACTTGCTTCTTTGCAGACATCATCATTTTGCATGCCTCGATATACTTATCTTTGAACGGTGAAAAAAGACAAACTACACTCTTTTATTATAAGAACAAATTTGTAAGAAAACGAGCCTGAAATTTAGTGGAAAAATAGGAAGAAATTAAGAACAAAGCTGAGGCTAAAGAAATATATTTCTGGATAACGATGCATAAGCCTTCCACTATTATATGGGCATGAAAAATCACAGCCTTGTCACTTTTCATCTTTGATTAGTTGTCCCCTACAAAGCTATACACGTTTTTTTTTATAAGAAAATCACTATTTTGCCTGAGCCTCAATTTTCTTAACTTTTCCCCAAATTGAGCCTCAGATTTTCTTAAATGTTTCTTAACTTTTGCTGAAATAAACTAGCTAGAGTGGTTTACACTTTCATTAATACTATTGTATACTTGAATTTGAATTCCATCTTTAACATTTTGAATGCAATAACGACGAAATTACCGATTTTTGGCCTATAAAAAACTGAATTTTGGAATTTGAGCCTCGTGATTTTCTTACGATTTTCTTAAGATTTTGACAGTTTGAGCCTCATTTTCTTATAAACTTTTTTCTTATAAAAAAAAACGTGTATACTGCGCTAACATTGTCTATTTACAATTCAATAGAAAACATTGATATGCAAGAGACCACCTCAGATGTAACATTTAGATATTGGGCTCTCGATCAATCAAAATATTATACTTTGTCTTGCACATTATCTAATATCTAGAATGCCTACACCCGACTAATTTAAGAACAAATTAAAGCAATTCAGCCTCAAAAATTCTTGAAAAAGTAAGAACAGCCAGCCTGAGCCTCAATTTTACTGGTTCTTATAAAAAAGAGTGCGTAAATAGTCTGTTGATACTACAGAATTTTACCACAGCACAAAAAAGCGTCAACATTTTTTTGACATACTTAGAGCTTTTTTCGTCCTACACTCAGAGTATGAAAACGTCGGATAGTGACCTAAAGGTTAACCGAAATATATATCCAGATGCGGTTACATGTGTTAGGATGCGTCTAATTGGCCACAAGTGTGACCAATTAGGACCTATTAACATTGTTTACTTGAAGAGTCCCAAAAGAGTGCATGCATGCAAACATTCAAGGCCCTACTTACTCAACATTTTGTTACACAATCCCGTAGATACTTTTTGGTAAGAATGCCTAACTCTGCCCAGCCTCAATATTCTTAAGAATTTTTTAAACCTAGAATTATTCTTAAATTATTCTTAAATACCAAGGTGAAACTTGGCTTAAATATCGAAAGAAAATCTTCAAATCTTCGACGATGTTTTACTACATTATATAGCTAAGCAAGAGTTTATGTTTTGTATTAATAATGCACATCTGAAAACAGTATTGTAACTAGGATACAAAAACGTTTTGTGTCTTGATGAAACTTGAGCCCTGCAATATTCTTAAACTTCATTGATGTTGAGCCTCAACATTTATATAAACTTTACTCTTATAAAAAAAATAGTGTAAGTAAACTTCAGCTTTTCCTGAAATACAAGTTATCGGACTAATCCTGCTTCTAAATAAATCTGCAGTTGCCTTCAATTTGCAGTTTCCCAAAGTACAGAGAAGAACTCAATTATATTTCCAAGGAAATCTCTAGCATTCATGGTAATTGCGATAACTGAAATGACAAATGCATGGCCACCATCTGGAGAAAAGCCATTAAATGAAGATGTTGTAAAAAGGTGTGAGAGTTAATTAGCATTTAATCGCTTCCTTGCTCTACCATAGTCACTTGGTTACAAAATGCATTCAAAAAGCCTTTGTCAGGTGACTTTTATCTGTAAATATCTCTCATGAGTACAATACTTACTCGAGTGCTATTTTATGGTAAGCTACCCACTTCACACCCCCTCCCTTCTAGAGCCAGCTAAACTTTCCAGGTATCCAACCCCCCTCCATCTAAGAACAATAAGTCAAATGAGCTTCTTTGACATTAGGCCCTATTTCCATGAAGTTTTGATGTAAACTTTTTAAAGACGTTTTTGAGTATCAGCCATGAACATTTGCAATTCAGATGAATTCTTGTTTCAATTTCTTCACAGAATTGAGAAGTTTTACACCATTCATAGAAATTGCAGTTTGCTCCTGTTGGCACGAATGACAACAGATATGGAGTTTAAAGTATTGAGAGAAATCCAAAAGAGGTGCAATGTTGTAAAGGTTTATTTGATGACTAAACAACATTTCTCCTTTTCAATGTAGCAGATTCCCCGCAATATACAAATTTCGTGACATGGTGTCATCTAGGAGGGAATGTTAACTGTAATTTTAGCTCTTATCATTTGATCACTAGCCTAAGCTCCCAATCTAGTTGAAAAACTTTGCCTTGAAAAGTTCTTTCTGATTCAATTGGCTTTTTCAAAAGCTTTATTGAAATATAAGCTTCAAGATTTAGGTCCTGTTCACACGAGAACGCAATCGTTCCACTTCGTTCCGTATTGTTCCAAAAAGTGGAACGCTGAAGGGTTGCGTTAACACTGGAACAATTCAAATAGAACAGTTCCGTTCCAAAAATGGTAGGACCAAAAAGGTGATACGAAAAGCTGAGCGATACGAAATCGTTCCGTTCCCGTCTGACCAGGCAGATGGAAAACATGTCAGCAGAACGATAGTGTTCCCATCTGAACACAAAACAGAATTGGTACGTAATCGTTCCGTTCCCGTGTGAACAGCATATTTGCCCGTTCTAGAAATTAGAACGAAGATGGAACGGAAAGATTGCCTTCTCGTGTAAACTAGGCCTTTAGAAACCACTAAAGAGCAATTTTTGAAACCACTGTGAAGCGACAATGATCTCAAAATTTTGATTTTTAGGTTTTGGAAATCTCCGCTCATCATCTACCCCGTTTCTGGAGCTAAACAATGTCTTAGAATATTAGAGCAAGAATCAACTTCTGTAAGTTACCAACTGAAGTGAATCTTTACTCTCTCAACATTACAGTATATCCAATAGTCAGTTCTATTGAGACAGCCATCTCCATATTTCAAAGGTACATTTCATAAGCATAAAACGTTTATTTAAATAGTAATTTTGCTGGCTGGTAAGAGAAATTTCAATTTTCTCATATATTTCAAATTATTAGATAACAGATACACAACATACTAAGGAACAATTGAATATTCAAAGAGGTGGCCTACCCGAGGAAATGATTCAAAATATACTGGAGAAGAACATTGAAGTGACGTCACACCGTATCCTCTTCCATGGCTTTTTCGATCAAATCTTGAACATTATTTAGCAACTAACTCACTCTCTAGGACACCTAAATTCTCAACCTCTTTCAAATTGAATGTTAATAAATGTTAGGGCCTAGAAGAAGGTAAATACTTCGCATAGCACTTTCAAATCTTCACGGCCACAAGATCTTAGTGGTATCCCGTCAAATTCAAAGTCCTTTCCCGCGCCCAATGGCGCATAGGGCGGCGCCTATCTCCGTTTCTATAGCCCTAGGCCACGCGTCTGTGAATACAGTGAAAGCTACAGCGGGGGACTGGTCCACTGGTAGCTCCGCGAGTTTAACTTTCCCACTCCGTTCTCATATGTCGAGCGCCAGACGAGAAGACATACCATTTGAAGACCAAGACGTGAGTACCATTTTTGAATTCTTTGGTATGACTCGGCTGGGGCTCGAACCCATGACGTACCGGTTTTGAGGCAGACGCTATACCACTGGGCCATTACTCCGGTATCCCGTGCTGCCTATAGAAAGGCCACAAAAGATACATTTAATGCAATTCATGGATGCAAAATAAGCATCCTTTTGATGCAAATACGTAATATACTTAATAAAGTCGTTTAGAATCATTGGTTCTTCTTGATAGCTGTTACAACATTGCAAACGTTGCGTGCTATACAGCAGAAGATCTTATGGAAAAGAGTCCACTATCAAGCGACGTTGCTAAAAAAGTTGAAGCGTTCTTTGAAAAGGACCGTCCGAATGTATGAGTGGGATAATATCCTATCCAAGCATGAAAGAACAACTATTTTTACAACTGTTGTAACGATTACTATAATGCTATAGTTGATGGGTAATTTGCGTTTGTTAATTGCAATTAATGATACTCGATAATTATTGCTGATTTGACACTAAACTGACTTCCAAAATTCCAGTTCAATATGTGTCCATTGTCAACAAATGATTTTGCTACTAAATTCTGAAAGTAATAAAGTAATAAAAGTATGATGGTTGCAACTATTGGTTTATGAGATAGGGACATTATGTTCTTACTTTTCTCTCAATGTTGCAAATAATACAACGGTACACTCTCTTGATTCTTTCACTGTCTGCATTGGACACAAATTAAAGAGGACAACACGCAAATAATAGAGGAATCTTATCATTTGCTTAACGATGTCTAGAGGCTGAAAAGCGAAAAATCTTTATAATTCCTATCAATTATTTCATTTGAAAATATAGCTTTTGTAATGTTATTCTAAATACAGTGGCGTAGGATTTTCTTTACTCTTTCTACATATATTCTCTATGATCTTCTAAGAAAATGAACGTAATTCTAAACAAACAAGCAAAAAAGTGTACTCAGCAGAATCAAAAGTAACGTTTCACTAAACTAAGTGGGAGTGATAAACGGTTACGCATCAAATAAACTTTACATTTTACTATTCAGGAAAAGCACTGAAGCCATGAAAAATGAAACTTCATGTTAGCAGCTAGAAAGCTTTTTCATATGACGAGAAATCTAACCAATTGAAAATAACTGAGTTCTTTCTTTTGCTTTCATACGATAATGATACATTTCTAAGCATTTGATAGCCAGAATCGTAGATCGTTGTGTAAATCTTGGTAGCGTTTCATCATGAGTCAATGTTTAAATACAATGATGATTAACATCAGTTTCTGATTCATTTGTGGCAAAGCTTGAGAGAAATACAAAATGCTGAACTACGCAAAAACAGAGTAAAACAATGTAGGTCATAAAAAGAATGTATAAATCTTCAGCTACTCTCAAGTGCCAAATAAACGGGGGGTCCTAATAAACAGGGGGGCCGGAAAATCCAAAATTTAATAAACGGGGGTCGGAATTGGAGAAAAGGCTTTAAATGTTTATGCAAGGATGAAAAGGACAAAAAAGGTTGTCATAAAGCATAAAACTAACATATATACAGCAGTACGCTATTTTGCCATGAAAATTGGAAGTAAATAGTACTAAAAAAGGAAGAAAATGAAATAAGGGGTTTGTAGAAAAAGTCAATTTCCTTAAAAATAAAATAAACGGGGGGTTCTAATAAAGTCCGGGAGGTTGGAAAAAAATCGAAAAAGTAAAATAAGCGGGGGGGGCGTCTATTTGGCACCTGAGAATAGGGGTTACATAAGGTTGTAAAGATTTCAGCCCAAATCGAATACAAAATAAAATGCAAAATATAGTGGTAGCTACTAAACAATTAGCAACGTACCAGAGACACTCGGGGGCCCTTTGAAATTCAAAAGGTTTGGGTGCCCCACCTTGATTTTTACTCCACATAAAACAAAAACATTTGCCACTTGAAAACCTCAGAGGGACCTCTTCATGACCTCAAAAGCTTGGGGGCACTTAGGGGCAGGCCCCGTGAAAAGTACTTTGTGTGATCGATTGCAGGACTGAGAAAAATGTGCCTGCAGAAAAATAGAATTTAGTAGATGGTTAAATATAGATCTGGATTAAAAGTCCCTGCAAGAAATAGAAGTGAGACATTTTGTGCCTTCCAGCGGTGTTCAGGATTCGCACACATTAATGAGTTCTGCTCAGAAGTTGTCCTAACCCCAATCTATGTCGCTTACGCTATTGCAAACAATCTATTACGAGCATAAGCGTCGGAGGCGGGGGCAGGGGGGCTGCAGCCCCCCAACTTCGGCAGAAATCCGTTTCAGTCAGGCAAATCTTCTGAAAGAATAATAGGAAATTTGGGCGGAAAGTTTACAGAAAGTTAACAGTCCCCTAAATTTGACGTCCTCATACTCCCATGATTATGAGTATATTTTATCATTGCTGAATTACGAAATAAAACTAAATACTCCTTACTTTGAAGTTTATCACGCCAGAACATTATTCTAATGCACTTATTTGATGTCACTACAGTAATAAAATAACAAAATTTTGTTTTCTAATCATGAATGCAAATAGTAGAAACACGATATTTGAGATATTCCTGGAGAAATCACCAGTCAATTCTTAAATTATCAATGTTCCACATCGTTACATCAAATGATGTTTAGTCTTATTCATCACACATCTAATGATAGCCATTACTTCAGCAAGTACTTGTAATACAACATGAAAACTTCTCACCAAAATAAAGTCCACCATATTCAATCGTATAACGTCTGATATCAAGGATCTAGGGGAAGCATTTATTCTTCGCAATATTAAACAAAATGTGATTACAGAAAACGCATTGTATTATTACTTCTACGGTTTCATCTTTCTTGTTCTCTATTTCTTACGTCTCCTGTAAAAAAAACAGTAACCAATCGGCTAGTAAATAAAGAAATGCTAGGTTTACATATCCGAAAAATCTCAGAAAATTTTTAACAGATTTATGCTTACAAAAACTAGTTCTGCGTATTTCAGCTTAATAAATGCAGAGTTCTTTCAGGATTCTGACATGCAAATTCATGTCAAGGACTAGAATAAACATTCTCAAGGAGCTCTAAACTAACATTTACAGCGCATGGGTGAATACACATGAAACCCAAAATACCAAAAACAAGACATTTCTTGGCATATGACGAGTTGTCTTGTACGATTGGTTTCAAACTTCCTTTTGGATATTTCTTTAAATTATTATTTGTGTTGATTGTTGCAGTGAATGAAGTTAAAAGTAAACATTCACAAATTTCAAGGACTTTCATCAATTTTCAAGGAAAAAAAACTCTCATTTTCAAGGACTTTGAAATACCCTTGAAATGACACTTCAAATCCCAGCACTTTTCAAGGAGTTCAAGGACCTGCACGGGCCCTGCAAATGAGAATAATCTGTGAACTTTAATATTCCCAAAACATGGTAAGTATTACACAATAGAATGAGAAATAATGAGTGAACTTGAATGTAAACTATAAATTCCCTGGAAAATAGCTTCCCACAACATGTGATGCTTCTGAAACTGAAAGGAGTATGTCTATTTGGAATACTCGACTGACTAATCAAAGACAATAATATACATGTTAGCCTACCTTCTCCAAAATGCGAATATGATATGAATGAAGATAGGCCAGAGAAGAAGAAACAGGTAACGACGTGAAGGGAGATATGCTGCCCACCATGCGCGACGATTGACCTAAAATATTGAAACCAAAGTTAACACCAAATATTGAGCGAATAATGATAATTATATTAGTAAATTACAGCTGAAAGCCAAAAAAAATGTCAGAATCCAACGATATGAGAGGCAGTAGGAAGGAATGTAAATAAATGACACAAAACTAAAAGCTGTATCATTCCACAAGGATTCCCGCCTACAATAGAAATCAACTTAGTATTTTTAAAAACAAAAATGGAAAAGCGTCTTAGAATGCTTAAGAAAAGATTTTATTTGGGCAGGAATCAGGACAATACCTATATCTTATTTCCAATCAAATAAATAGAGATTTCTGTTCAAATGTAGTAGTCTGTGTTTAAATTCCAATTCCATAGGCATTCTGTAAGATTTTCGTGGAGTTACGAGAAGAGCTGAACAACTAACATGCTCATCTCTGAATCAATTTACAAGAAACAAAAAACTTAAGCTGTCTCCGTTTTGAGTTCGTTGTTGTCTTAAATATATGGCAAATAACACGCTAGTTCTTTCCCTCAATATTTTCAAACAATATCTATTTAACTTTATCCCATACCCGCTACATCTCAGGTTGCCACGCCCCTGTGTGTCACTTTCACATAAGTCTAACATGCGTATTGGATTTTCTTCTTTACTGATTCTCTATTATCTATTACATAATACACGTTTTTCTTCAGTAAGAAACCTAGCTCAAGGCCTGGTACTAAAAGTATCTTAATTTTGACCACATTTTGGTTCTAAAAGTTTCCTAAAAGTTTCTCAATTTAGCGAACTAAATTGCTGTGAAAGCGTACGCAGAAGGTGAATGTAGTAAACTATTTGTCCTATAACAAACAAAATGCGCCAGTTCAAGTTAAATTCTAAAGCAATTTCATATTCACATAGTTTTGGTACAGCTTGAAGTTGAACCTGGTAACGATCTCAAAGTGCCATTTTTCTAAAGTTTCCTAGCTCTTTCCTTGTAGTTCTAAAAGTTTCTTAAATTTTAGGCCGTCTAGTGCTAGGTTGCTTATAAAGTGGATTCTTACAAAAAAATACCGTGTTGATGGTATATCACTCAAAATTTCAAATGTTAAAGACAGGCTCAAGCAGAGTTACATGTAGAAATGCCTAACTCACGGCATGACTGACATCAGAAATTCGATTCTCAATTGAATCCAGTCTTCTTAAGACCAATCTCATATCACGTTCCAGCCGCCCCAATGCTTTCACTATTTGCTCACCAATTGTGTCTCCAGATCCGGTAGAGCTTCCTGTGCTCTGATCCGAATCCGAACTGGTATTTGCATTTGTCCTTCGAGGGTTCCTAGAAGAATGTCTAGCTCTGCGTCTTGATGAATCAGCTAATAGCAAAAAAGAAAAATTGCCCTATTAGAAACAATTGCTAATAATAGCTATATCTATCACAAATGGTAGATAAATAACGGTAAGAGAATAAAACAAATGGAGCTATATAAAAAGAGGAGAATTTTGAGAGTCCTTGGTAGTGAAATGCCATCTACAAAAAAACCACCCACATCCTATGAAACAAACTATATAAATATAATATATATATATAAATATATATATATATATTATATTTATATAGT
>WIPJ01000451.1:315447-333545 GCA_018155075.1 Cassiopea andromeda
AAGCTCGCTAGTTCTATAGCTTCTTTCAAATCGACAATACTTATATGTAGCATTCTCTAAAAAGAACCAAAATATGTGCTTCAGTAGATCGACAATAAAGTATAGAAACTGTGAAGAGTGCTAAATACAGACAATAAACAAAAGATAATGATTGCTCATACTTCCACGTTGTTCAACTCCCTCCGACTCTTCCTTCTCTCTATTTCCTTCTGCTGACCCTGCTAAATCTGTTTGGCTATTTCCACGTGCGCAAACAACCATATCTCTTTTACCCAAAAACTCGTGTTGTTTACGTTCTCGCCGATTTCGCTCAACGTCTTTATTCCTCGGCTTTTTTATATGCTTGGATGGTTTGGATTCAAACTCGTGTTCAAGCTCAACTTC
Organism: Cassiopea andromeda; assembly: GCA_018155075.1. Lineage (NCBI taxonomy): Eukaryota > Metazoa > Cnidaria > Scyphozoa > Rhizostomeae > Cassiopeidae > Cassiopea > Cassiopea andromeda. The sequence goes on from WIPJ01000451.1 coordinate 315,832, forward strand.
TAATCTACCTTTTCCTGCTTTCTGGGAAGAAATTGAAGCATCATTTCTTCCATTTAACTCTCCGGAAATTGAGCTGAGTGTTGATAAATCTGTGTGTGCATCTTTACTTGAATCACTAGAGTCATTATTTAACTTTTCCTTATTGCACGGTCTTATTTTTACAACGGGTGTGCTATTTTTCAAAACAATCCCGTTTCCATCTTCCACTTCATTTGCATCAGCTGCAATTAGCATGGACGTTCCATCTGCCGAATTTATGATTTCACCTCTAGTGCTGTCTAGAAACTGACTTCTATCAGCAGCTGTAGAATTATACTGAGTTTGACCAGAAATCTGGAAAATAAAACAAAAAATAAGCCAAAGATTTTCTATGAATAGGGAAGATCACATTTTTAAGAGCCTTCAATGTAGCTTCTACATGCTGCACTTCAAATTTTTCCATAAAACCTGATGTTGCAAATGATAGACCATAAAAAGAAGAAAAATCAATTGGTCCCGCATGCATGATGCATCATGATGCATGTTTCAAGTTCCTCACAAGTACCAAAAGGTATCTGAGACACTACCCCTGGCTTGGGTTGATGCTACAAATTCCAAGTGACAACCAATTGCCAAATGGGCATGGAATGAACTAGCAAGGCAATATACATGTAGGATATGCTATTCTGAAACAAACTCATGTTCTTCAGGAATTCTTTTCATATGGCAAAATCCCAAATATAAGCTCCCTCCAAATATAAGCTCTCCTCTAAACTAACTCAAATATCCTCCCCAGAGATAAGTACATGGCTTACATTTAGGATTATATGTGTATAGCTATGATTCACTGGAAAACATTGTTTCCTGAGGACGCATAAATAAAACAACTGTTATCTGGTGCTCTAAATGTCTTCACAACAGCTTTGAGTATATCAAGTTTGTCTGTACATCATGCACCATACATCATGTCTTTGCATACATCATGCAGAAGACAGTGATAATGGATGAAAATGGAAATAGCATATATAGAGCCTCTGTATTTACTTTTGTTCTTTTGTGAAGTTTTACATATTAAATGCTGTTATTAGTCTCTCTGACTGGACACCATATGGTGAATTTTTTGGCATACACAAGTCACCTGTTAAACCAAAAGGCCTTCCGAATATAAGCCCACTAAAAAACGCTTATGAACCTCTATAAGCCCAGGACTTGTATTTGGGGTTTTATGGTATGACATCATAGCTACCAAATGTACCTTTGTGGATTGAAGAATATCAAGGTTTTGACACAAAATTCAAGAATTTTATCGACTGGAAACTGCTAAACAAAATTACAGTCTAATAGCAAATGAAAAGAAAGATGTAGTGTTTCATTTGAGTTTCATAATAAGCTGCACATAGCTTGATAAAAATAGAAAATTTTAAACCACTACATACCTCATCTGGGTTAAATGAGTCACAATAAACATCATCATCACTGCTTTCTGCATCAATATATGATGAAATTTGTGTGAATACAGCTGTAAAAGATGCAAGAAACTTGGTTTGATAAAGGCTATCAGATATGTCACCTTTTAGAAATTGCAGGTTATGTCTACTTTCAATTACTGGCTGAATAAGCTCTGTTCATGAGAAATTCTGAACAAACCCATTGGTTTGTGTCAGATCTATTTGCTGTGTATGTTTGCTTATGTATATATATATATATATATATATATATATATATATATATATATATATATAATGTCTATGTTTGTATATATATGCAAATAACATTTGGTAGCAAATACATAAACAATAGTCTTGGCAGTCTAACATGAATGAAGTACAAAACAGTGTCTACGAAGTAACTGATTGCAATAGACAAAACCTGCCTCACTCTTGTATTCATGAATTATATGAATAGGTCTGAAATAAATGAAACAAGCAATTTTCAACACAGTAGCATTACCTTCGGATTGCAAATTCTTCCCTTCACCATCAACAGGTTGATCTGAAGTGACATGTCCTTCATTGTCACATACGCTACCAATGTCTTGTTCCAATGAGCCATTCATCTCAGTAGGAATTGCATCTACTGAGACATTAGGCACTGGCTCTACACTATCTCCACCAAATCCATTATTCCCAAAATCACTGCTCCTCTCCTTTGAAGGTACAACATGTCCATTTTCAATTCCATTTAAACTCTTCAGTGTATTCTTTAATTTCTTCTTTTCCTGCTTTTTCTTTTCCACTATTTTGTATTTAGCTAATGCATCAGGAAGCTCAATGTCATTAGATTCACAAAATGGGATAATTACATGTGAGAAATCAGCTTGAGCTTCTTTAAATTCCTCCATGTTTGTTAGCTTTTGAAACAGCTTTGCAATAAAATCAAGATGTTAAAATTAAAATGAAAATCATAAAAATACTCTTGGATTTATAACAGAAAGGGGAAATTAACTAATTTTTGGATATTTTCCAACTTCCCAGACCTTATTAAGATTTTTCTTTATCAGTACAGTAGACATAATTCACACTCTAGTTTGTTCTCTTGTCTGCTGCACATATTCTACATTTCAAACTTTTCTGATTCCCTACTAAATAAGCTCCTCCTAACTAGCTGGGCATTGGATAATTTTCTAACCCATAGGGTGGCAACTTATATCTTGCAATGAAATTTCCAGGAGTTTTTCAGGAGTTTTCCAGGGCTTTCCAAGGTGTTTTCCAGGAGTGTTTTGGAGAACCTGATTGCTCTTCAGTGCAAATCATGTATGTCATAGTTTTTAAAAACAGTGTTATCTATTTCAACTGAGTGTTATCAATTGAAGCTATCTAACTGCCAAGTAGTCAGGTGGATAAGCAAGTGTAGTGAAGTAAAATGGGGATCTGGGGGCTTGTCCCCAAAAGAAAAGTTAGGAACAAACTATGGTAATCACATTTTGCATCTGTTTCCACAAGAAACATGGCCTATTCTCATTGAACATGGAATCAGTACAGTGGAGTATTAGTGGAAATAGCTTAGCTGCTAAGATGGTGGGTGGCTATGCAAGTAGCTGGGGAAATTGGGGGTCTGGGGGCATGCTGCCAGAAAATTTTTAAGAATAATACTCTCAAATGCCAGAAAACATCCTTTTGAGCTATAAAATGTCAACTTTTATTTCAAAAAATTGACCTCTAGTTTTCCAAGTTTTCCAGAAGCTTTTACATTTTTCAAGAGTATTTTCTAGGAGGTAAATTGAATTCCAGGAGTTTCTTGGAGTTTTCAGGAGTAGTGGCCACACTGGACTTATCAGCTATTGAGACTCCCTCCTATTTAGGCACCTCAGGGCCACTTCAAAGCTACAGAGGTTATCTAGGATGTCATAAGATTTAATGTGGAGATGGCAAGTTTTGCATGAAAAAAGATGCTTTACAAACCTTCTTTATTTCATTGACATAATTCTCCATAGCTTCATCTTTGGGCATATCACCTAATGCATTCCAAGCATCCCTTGAATGAAAAGGAGCACATGACACAGCCAAACAAACAAAAATGCTTTTAAATATACACATTACAGAGATAGAAATAACTGATACCTGCTAATATAAACATATGATTGTTGTAAAATTTTCATTTTAGTCATGCTTGAGAATATTTTCATTTCTAAGTAACTCATATGCATTATTCAATAAAAAGTTCAATAAATCAGTAATAAAGTAATGCTTTTTTGGGGTGCTGTTGACAAGACTCAAACAAATATCCTGTCCTAATAGAAAATAAAAAATAGCTCTCTGCAACTTTCATGTGCTTTTCCAGACAGATCTCTAAACATGAAAGCTAAGTTTTAAATGAATCACATGCAATTCTCTATATGCCATCAAAAGTACTCATTCCCAGTCCACATGAACTGAATGGAACTGAATGATAAAATCTAATAGTTGGGCAACGAGTGAGACATGAAATAACAAGATTTCATAACACTATAATGCACTTGCCATTTAGCTCGTCCAACGACATCCCAAAAAGCTGGCTTTGAATGGTTACATGGCCCAAAATTTGCCTGTTTGTAATACCCATAAACCTGGAAACAAAGGATCTGCTCATACTCTGTAGGAAATCTACATTGCTTGGAAAAATAGGCCAATAACTATAGGTAAAACTGATGGTCATCTCATTTAATAATAAGTAGGATGAAACAAAATCACAATAAGAAATAGGCATAAGATCATCAATGGCTTTAGAGATAATTACGAGAAGTCATGAAATACAGAAGTGAAATATGCAAAGGTTATCAAATTATGGAGAACACACAGGATATGCAACAACAGAATCACTTAAAAAGGATTTCCAATCAATTCCACTGCTGTTATATCATGGGGAAATAGTGGCTTCTACCCGTCAATTTCCAACTTCTCCCTGATAAAATTCCTTGATGGTTTTACCATTATGCAATGCAAATTTTAAAATTCAACCATTCTTCCAACAAAAAAGTGCAGTGAAAATAGTACACCATAGTAACATCCATAATTTTTTCAACACATTCATTAAGTTCCTAGATATCTCCTTGATTTCTACAATACAAATAAGCTTTGCTGAATAGTCCCTGACTTCCCTGACTACTGGTCACTGTGTATATACTAATGTACACTTCATGCACCTAGATCCAAAGATTTCTGGCATGGAGTTAATTTTTCTGCTGGTGTGGCATTAGACTATAGCCTTAACTGTCTTCTTTGGCCTACTGGCATAATAAAATACAAATCTCAGTGCATGGTTCTTTTGATCTTTGTGCCTCAGGTATATACCAATGTTGAATGTTGGTGTACACCTGAGGAGTTAATGGTATAGCTCCAGTGTGAGTTCTACATGGAATGCATCCTGGTGCATATAGATATATACCATTAAATATTCATATACTCCATTTAAGTGTTTAAGCAAAGCTAACCTTTGAGGCATCATTGTATGATGGTTGGAAAGAACCTGAGGTAAAAACATAAAATACAAAAGTAAATAAAGGTATACAAATAATAATCATATAAATACATATGTAGCTACTGCCTTTAAATAAAGTGTATTTCCTACTTCTATCGTCATGCCGTAGCATATCGATGTTGAAAAAAATTCTCAAATGAAGATTAATCCCTTAATCATGAATCTGCTCAGACATATAAGCATGTAATCTGTTGCAAATATTGGCCAATTTCCTCTACTATAGCATTATTTGCCACGAATTTGTGAGGATCAACCTCATGTCACCTCAACATTTGCTGCTTGTGGCATTTGGTACGATTACAAGAAACAGAATATTCCGTCCTGTGAAACAGAAAGTAAGATTAGCTGCAGCATATGTAAAAGTGCGCCATAAATTACCTTTTTGTGGCAGTGATCTGACCAAAGCAACTGCACTGTGGAATTTGACCTCAATGTCCTTAACTAGGCCTACCGTTGGCATCTCAACAAGCTGCAAAAATCACAAAACGAATGATATCTCCCTGAAAGCGAAGAAATTTTATTTTCTGCCCTTTATGACTAGGAACCAACAACGACATTACTTTGCATGTTCCATAGATCTCATTTGCACTCTTCCGCGCACCGCCATTTATTATTGCCTTAGTGGTCTGCTAAATACTACGCACATGAAAACATAGGGACTGGGGACTACTTTGAAACCACTTGAAACCACTGATCGTAAACAAACCTGTATAGGCCCCCACCCTCGAGCTGCTGTCTGACAAATAATCCCCACCCCCAAAGAAGCCCCCACGGGGACTATCTAGCTCAGTATAGAGCAATAAATTCAGCTATTACTGTATTCATTTATGGTACTATTTTATGCGAACGATTGCCTCAACGACTTCCCCTCCTTCATTCCATCTCTTTGCACATTTGGATCAAAATACATTAGAGCTTTTGTCTTCTTTAGCTATTTATTTTTCAGAATTTTGGATCTTCTTTCACTTTTAGCCACTATGTGGCAGACCTCCGGACGTGTAGATATAAATAAGCCCTCCCCTCGATTTAAGCCCCCTCCAACAAGCCCCACCCTAGCATTCATTTCTGACTGATACAAGGGCATCGAAGCCGGGGGCCGTGGTTACTGGCCCCCCAATTTTGTAATGAAATATTGTGCTTCACTATTTTTACCTGAGCTTATCCCCAACTTTATTGACCAGGCCCCTCCATTTTAAAGGTCGTTTCGACCCCCCTGAAATGATTTCTGAGCTGTCGAAACGATTTTCAGAATATCACCGTAAAGATGCCCCCAAAGGGCTTAATCGAATCTTTACCATGGACGTAATTTCCGGGGGGGCTAGGGGGGCTGAAGCCCCCCCAATAATTTTGATGATACAAAACTTTTTTATGTAAATTATACTGCGTTTAGAAGGTCAGAGAATGCATCAACATCAATAACCACATGGTAGATTACTAGGGGGCACTACAGTATATTCACTTCATATTCTAAACTTTTTCTTTTTAATTTGGCCACACTTAGGCGAGACATTTTCTATATTGCAGAAATTGTTTTAATAACGGTATTGTATTTTTAGACGCTCTAAAACTATAAAAAATGTATATTTCAATTCACAAAAGAAACTTTTTATTAAGAGAAACCCCCCAGACCCCCAGCTGTTTTAGGTTCCCGATAGCCAAGGTTCACATAATTACACTAGAAATTAGCCCCCTCAAAGTTTTTGTGGAAATTACGGCCCTGTTTACGTTAATATCTTGATAAAATATTGGTTTCATTTTGAGTTAGCGAAATAGCATATGAAAAAAGTCAATCATCATTCTAGTGGAGATCTACTGCCTTCGATCCAAGCTAATTGTACTCTACACGTATTATTTATAAGAAAACCGTCACTTTGCCTGAGCCTCAATTTTCTCAACTTTTCTCGAACTTGAGCCTGAGAATTCCTTAAGATTTTCTTAGCTTCTACTGGACTAAACTGGCTAAAATAGGTTAAACTTTCTCTTTTGATCTTCTATACTCAAATTTGAATTCTATCTTCAACATTGTGAATGTACTTCTGACGTGATATTGATTTTTGGCCAGCAAAACCATTTAACTTTGGAAATTGAGCCTTGTGATTTTCTTGAGATTTTCTTAAGATTTTGGTCATTTCAACTTCATTTTCTTATAAATTTTTCGCATAAAAAGCGTGCACTTTCGTGTGGACCATGTGATACCTGCAAAGAGATGCCATTTTGCATTACATACTATTTTCATATGAATGCTTAATTTTCGTTGAACCTCAACATTCTATTAAGAATTTAAAAACCTTTTTGCTTTTGAGCCTATTGCTCTGTCCACACTACACAAACTAACCTAGGTTCGCCCCAGGTTAGTTTAATCTAGGGCGAATCCAGGTTGTGTCCACACTGAAGTTGCCTAGTTTACAGTGTGGACAGAAATCTTGGGCGAAACTAGGTTAGTTTGTGTAGTGAGGACACCGCTTAGGATGGTTCGCAAATTATCATTAAGCACCAAAGGGGCAGCTTGTTCTAGAAACCAATGGTATATATTCAAATGTCTGTTGACGTCTTGCTTCTTCATAAAGCAGCAAAACGTGGGATAGAACAAAACTGTTGCATCGGCAATACAAAAGTTAATCTAAAAGTAGTATTATATCTCAAATACACAAAATTCTGAGTCTTGATGAAGCTTGAGCCTTGCATTATTCTTGAATTATTCTTAAATTTCATCCTCAATATTTTTCTAAGCTTTAGCCTTATAAAAACAGTGTGTATTTTGGTATTATCATTTGAATCTGGCCTACTGTTTTAAAGTGATATTTTCTTTTGTATGGAGCACCTATTCTCTCCTGTTTACAGAAATCTTTAAAAAATCTCTGATGTAGCCTTGGACTTTTGTGTTATTGTATACAAGTCTTTGGCTTAATTACAAAGCTCTTTCTAAAGAACAGCTAAGAAGGGGAAATTCTACTGTCTTTTATTTGCTGACGCAAGACGCATTACCACGAATGGAAAAATAATTTATTAGGAGAAACTGCTGTTACCTGACCTGGATTATCTTTACAAACTGGAATTAATTCATTGGAAATGAACATGTTCTATGGTAAGGAGGTAAAGCTAACGCTTTTTAAACTTGACATGTTCAGAAAGCATCGTTACGAGTTCGGAGCGTCGAAGGTCGAAACGAAGTTGAAAATTGAAGGGTCTTGTCGGGGATAAACACGTAATTGCGCTGTTCTGTTTTGAGTACAGCATCATTTTCAAAGCTCTTTGGAGTACGAGCTACTGACAATTGGTCTTTTATGGTACTGTCTGCAAAAAGGCATAAAAAGAAGTGAAACCACCAGTGCCCCGCAGCTTCTTGGTTTCAACGCTCCTGCGAGTACAGAATACAATATTTTCAGGAGACTGGGCAACATTACTGAACTGCTTCATTCCATATGAACCCCATTTTCAAATTGCATCAGTAGCTGTTATTCGAGGGGCAAGGGGGCAAAGTGTCCCCAAGTGCCATAGAGAAAGCAAATTCTCGGAAAACTCAATTCACCAAAGACTAAATGCATCCAATTTTATATGAAAACGACTGTTTACCTGCATCTTGATTTTCTTGTAAGCATTAATCTTATAAAAAAGACGTGTCTGCAGCAAATGCTTTGCTACCTTCACTTCATTTCATTTTAAATTCTCTATACAGGGTAAATTTACAGAAGTCTGATTTACAAGCTGCCCTGTTAATATATGAAAACTAATTAGAATATGCCTCTAAGTACAATAAAAATATATGCACAAATAAAAGTTAAACTTACACAAAGTAGAGAATATATATGACAATAAGAAAATAAAAAAAGAAAAGAATATATAAGCTCTTACCTGTTTAGTCTAAATTATTGTGAAAATGACCTTGAATTAACTTCATTGTTTTATTCTCTTGCAAAGAATTCTTTTGAAAGCAAAGGACATATGAGCAAAAAATGTAAGAGCAGAGTAAAGAACCTGCCCTCAGTTTTCATGACTAGCTGCCACTGAATTGCACTTTGTGAAGAAGTTATGTCCCAGCTTAATCACAAGCATTCCTTACCTTACAAAATCTTTTTCAAATATATGTCAAAATTAAAATGAAAAATGCATCACAAAAAGTAGACTTCAGTTTTACATCATGAAATTCATGGAAAAGTAATAAATACCTTAAATTACACTTTCATTGCAAACAATTTTCAACTGTCCTTTCGTATTTGGAAAATACAGTTGAAGCCAAGATGGTGTGCAGCCAGGGAACATTGAGAAGGGGAAGAGGAGAAAGCGCTCCTCCTGTCTTGCATCTGGATGAACAGGGGGGAGCAAACGTGAACTTTTGAAAAGTAATGACTTGCTTTCCAAACTTTGATAAGATATAAGCAATGTTTGATTGAAAAAGGCAATTATTTGTATAACTGTGAGATACATAGCCCCTGAAATTTCCCAAAAAGGCCCGCAGAAGCAGAGGCATCATGGCACCTGTAGAATAGGGGGATCAAGTTCAAAGATTTTCCGATAAAATTCAAACACCTATTCTTTACCAACAGCGAAAGTCCAAACTTTTTACGACGGAACAATAAAATTTCCGAAAATCCGGCGATTTCGAAAATATTAGGGGGCCATGACTACCCTGTCTCTTGGCCACGACACCCTTGCCCAGAAGCCCTCCATTTCTTGGCAAGATTGTTTTACCTATGGCAGTCGGTGCCTTCTCGTCCCTGTTTGCCCCCATGCTTCCATTATCGTTCTGGCGTACCTGTTTACAGCATCCTCAAAATCAACTGACCGGCGTTTTGTTGTTATGATTTTGGGTATTAACCGTCCAATTCAAAAGCGTTTTTATTAATTGACCAAACCAATTATGTTGGAATAGATCTTTATTTGTCATACAAACGAACTCGGAATGGTTTCCCTGTTTCTTTTCAATGGCTCAATAGGCTATTTCAGCTGGGGGTGAAAGTAAGTCAGCTGGAATTTAAGCTCACAGTTGCAGTTTGTACAAGCACGATCCTGAAGTGAGCTCTTCTTTGGTCTGGCCGGTGATGTCTCTCGGCGTGGTTTTAACTACCACTTTGACAGTTTGTTCTCAACATTGCCAAATAGGGAGGGGGTTAATGCTAGCACGTAAGGACACCAGATTGGATACTTCGTGGAATAATGCGCGGGGGAATTGTTTCGAGCCTAGACTTTACGCGGCTGATGAGAATTTTGCGCGGCAAAAAGTAATGCGTTCGCGACTGAGAGCAAAGAGTAATGCATAAAATTGCCTTGCTAGAAGAATTTTGCGTCGCTGGAAGAATCATTTTACAAGAACAGCGCAGCTGCTACCGCAGTTGACAGCTGACGTGCGCAGGGAGAAATCTCCCGCGCAAAGCTAACTTAACAAAGCCGAATATTGCAGTTGACGAAACATGGTAGGTAGCTTTAGTTTTGAGCTCTTATTTATTCAAGTACGCATGATTGTATTTGAAAACGTGGGCCTAGCAAGGAACAGGAAAGCTTTTTTAAAGTTGCATTATGGACCAGATCTACTTTGGCCTAAGAGGATTTGTCATAGACGAGCAAAATGAAGAGAAAAGCTAATTTTGAATAAGCCAAAGATGTTTTCTTTATAAATATGTTGATAATCCCCCCTGGAAAGACAGGAATTTAAAAAATTGGGATGGTGAAAGCAACCTAATATCATACTATCTGACGTGTCATCCTCTTCAAGCTGGTCCTTGATTTCAAACAAGATACAGTAATAATTCCTGCTCAAAAAGCTCAACTTACGCTTAGGTTATTCTTGAATGACTTCTTTCAATACAGTTTGGCGTAGTCCATCTCATCACTCTGCATTTTCAAAAACGTCTTTTGATTTACTACAAATTTGATTTACTACAAAAGTTTTCTGTTGTCCCCAGGCATTTATTTTGAAGGAAGGGCATATCATTCCACGTTTTTTTTAAATAATAAGTTAGAACTGCTCGTAAAATCCAGCGATGCTGTGTTGAAAAATCAAATTCTGGTTGAGGATGGGGGATTGGACTCCTTGCATTTAACGAAAAGGGATATATAAATGCTACTATCTCTAGTAGTTCCATTTCTGGTTGCTGGTTGTGTTTCACCCATCATTTCAAACCTAAATCTACCGTTTTTAATGTTACTTAATGTCTTATACCCTTGGACCACTGATTAGCAATTACAGCTTTTTCATTAGAATTGAACAAACTTTTCTAGAACTGTAAATTAAGTTTGGAACTGTATTTAAAAAAGAAACCATGTCATTCCAAACTATCTCGCACACAAGGATAGCGGTGTCCGGACAGGCGTGGGGGCTGTTGCCTCCCAACGACTTTACTGAGTCCCCGTCGGCGCCTAAATGTATATGCACTATCGGAATTTTCCTAATTTGCATGACCTTTTTTAGTTTTGCTTAGCCAATACGATAGGTGTTATTCGTTAAATTTTTGATACCTCTCACTGTCGGTACTTTGGCGGCACAGACACCCTCAACATTTTTCTCTGGTGCCACCACTGCTTGTACACTTTGAAAAGGTCAGAAAAAATTAGATAATTCCTCAATATGAAATAAGCGGGGGTAGAGGTCGGTATAAGCGGGACATTGGATTTCTGACTAGCTCTACAACAACCAGCACAAATACAAAATACTCCAAGTAATGTCGCTGGAAGGAAATACTTTTCGGAATCTTGCCACATACCGTATTTCCTCGAAAGAGCGCCTGGGGCGCTCATATAAAATTCAGCCTTCCAGGGGGGCGATCATTCGCGGGGGCGCTCTTTGGGAGTGCTCATTTACAAATCTGCTTCTTTGGGGGGGGCGTTCATTTCATTTCGTATACAGCCAGACGCAATCTTTCCCAGTAGTTGTGAGCAGATGCATAAATGCAAAACTATATGACAATGGAAAAGTTGCAGAGCAATATACAAGAAAGGGTTGCAAAGAAATATCAGTTGCATCCTCGTTGTCGATATCTGTTCACTTGCATTCTGGTGTAGCCTCAGCATTATCTGGTTCTGAAACCAGCCTTTCAAATGGATTAAAGTCTGGTTCACTCAAAATTGATAACTGGTCTTGGTTTGGTTTGTCTTGTTTTGATTCTCTTCGTTATCATTGGCAAATCGTTATTAAAGGGGGCGCTCTTTCGAGCACTTATTCAGAAATATTTACTTTAGGAGAGGCGTTCATTCGAAGGGTCGCTCTTTCGAGGGGAGCGCTCTTTCCAGGAAATACGACATATATCTGCAAAAACTTGGTACTTTTGTTCAGTGAACAAAAGTACCAAGTTTTTGCAAGATTCTCCTAGAAAAATTGAAGCTTTAATAAGTGGGGGCCCTAATAAGAGCGGGAGTTGGAAAATTTTTCCAAAAAAATACACGGAAGGGGGGCGCTTATGTGGGACCTTAGAGTAGCAAAAATAGATTTAAAATTAACAAAAATGAATCGGATAACGAAGAAAAATTGCAAAAATTCACGTAAAAATCCCAAAAGATAGTAAAAATTCAAAAAAATCTCACGTACTTTCTCGTGGGTGATGCAAACCTTTTGTAAGAACAAAGTATGTTAAAAATATTAGGCTAAGAATCCCTGAAATTTAAGAATAATTTATGAATAGTTTAAGAATAATGCAAGACTCAAACGTCATCAAGACTTGGGATTTTTTGTATGTGAGTCATGATGCTACTTTCAGATTAATTTTTGCGTTGTTGATGTAACATTTATTGTTCTCTTTGTTTTGCTTTATGAAGAAGTAAAACATCAACAAACTTTTGCATATATTTTTCTGATTTTCAGGCGAAGCTACACCAGGGGTGAAGCCCCCTGAGCCCCCTAGAAATTACCCCTAAGCTACACTCTTAGAAGAATGGCCACGACGAAACATATTGGGCATGTTTTTCAGATCTTTATTTCGACATACCAGAAATTAAGATATACCCATACTACCGTTTTAATTCGATATTTCTATTTTAGACATAAACTTGAGAATGTTTCTTGACAACACGTATCATCATCAACTAAATTAATATAAGTAACTGAGGCTTAAATATATAATGAAAGTTACACTCATTGGCACTTAAATGATAATTTAAGAATAACCTTAAACTAAATAGGAAAAACTTTGAAGAATATTGAGGCTTGGAAAAAACAGGTATTCTTATAAAAAAAAGACTGTACACCCCTCGGTTTCGAATAACCAAATCAACAAATCAGAACGGGAATTTGAGCGGAAAATCGCATTCTGCAGTGGGAATTCGCTTTAGGCAATGGAGCAACAGAAGCACTCATGGCCCCTGGGAATTCAGTTAGACTAGAACCCCCTCTCAAATTTCCCTCCAAATATCGCAAAATCCTTCAATCTTGAAAGCCTGAAAACCTCTTAGACAGGGGCGATGTCTAAAAATTTTGATAAGGGGACTGTTGATGCAAGTACGTAAAGATGGAGTCGTGATAATTTAGTCTCGTTGTTATATAATGAAAGCAACATTTAGGAAGATCTCAATAGCCATGTAGCAGTGGGGAATTCATTATAGCAATACAACACAAAACATTGGAAGCAAGGTCAATGCAATTTAGAAAGTAAGACAACTGCAAAAATTATAGTGAGCTGAGCCCCCCAAAAATCAGCAAGAATTTTGACAAGGGGATCCGCCCCCTAGAAATCTCGCTGCTCTTAAAGGCCACTTCATGACCTTAAAAGACCCTTCGGTGTCCTAACCCCAACCTTAATCTGTTACTCTACTGGTTTTAGGCCTAATCATGTTTCCCGCCAAACTTCATGGTTTTCTACCAATATATGCAATGCTCTGCTGGTATCTCTTTATTAAAAATTCATGCATTCGTACCTTGATAAATTAAATGAGGAATTCATTAATTCACTAGCATCATTACTTGTATTCTTGACTATATTCGAATTTCTGCTTTGCCATCAATTTGCATCTTGTACTACTTTGCAACATAGATATTTGCTTTGCTCTTGAGGAATGCAGAATGCATTACTTTAAAAAAGAAATCCCTAAAGTAATTATCAGGCTCTATTCTTTTAATGCAATTGTTCACTACCTAAAGTAATGAGCTACAGCACGTCATGTTCAAGTTAATGCTTCAAATGACTAATTATTCATAATCGACAATATTTATGGATTAAGTATCAATTAGCAATCTACCTATTCCGAAAAGGCTACGATTGTTTCAAATGTTAATCAAATTCAAAAATTTCAAATTAATTTTCTCAGGTAATCCCCTCTTCTGACAATTTTCTTGTCATATAGCCAAGTGGATGTGCCAAATAGAGCTCTTGAAAGCAGGCACAACACCTCCAAATAGAAAATGGGGGCTGGATGAAAAAAAGGGGGCGGGAAAGTCAATAAAAGGGTTGTCTTTAGAAACAATTGTCTTTTCGACGTCACTGGTAAAAAAAATTTGGGGGCTGAACCCCTAACCCCCTAGTGGCGTTATTCTTGAAAAATGATCATGGCCTAAACCATTTAAAAATGGATTTCAATGCGCTTTACTTTGTGCATATTAACTCGAGCTCTAAAGTGTCACACGCCTGGGAAATGCATGCTTGCCTAATTGCCTCCAAACAGCTTCAAGGACTGGTATACAATTGATACTATTGCTTTCTGGTATCAGCGTATCTTTACTTCACTTTTTCACCTGCTGTACTCACTAAAAATTTTTGACAAGAACAAGAACCGCCCCCAGAAATATGACACATTATTCTGGAAGATCAATTCGAGATGATTCGCATATCTCGTGTTCTGCAGAAAGCAAAGGGCAAAGATCGGTATTTTCTTGTAAACTAAACCGGGACTATCTTGTCCTATCTCAAAAATAATTGGTATGATGTCAGTTCTACCACTCGTCTATTCATTGACAGGATGAATTGATGGTATTGTACCTTCTTCAGCGACGTGTCATAGTAGCCTATATAGAGTAGGCCGATTCCAGAATATTTGTTTATATGGTGATGCGGTTCGATGTTCGCATCCTTGGCATGAGAGTTAGTAACTTCCTGAAATTCACAGAAATTACTGTGAGCACTGGGTGGAGATAAACAAAATCCTGACCAGAAGGTCGTATGAAACTGTGAGATTTAGTAGCCCTGCGTGCAAGTTGTTAGTATTGTCTTCACTTTATCGGTGGACCGTTCGTGGTGCTGATGCAGAAATCATACTTGTGTGTTATTAATGTTGCAAGTAGAAGATAGAAGTGGCTCAAGCATGTAATAATTGGATATAGGCCATCACTTATCTTGAATTCCTTGCAATAGTTTGAAGAGGTCGTTATAAATTTATTGAATGCCTTGACAATCGTAACGCCAATACGAATCATTCATGTAGTAGGCCGCCTTTGCAAAATTTTGTTATTGGAGACGATGAACTTCACCAAAGCCGTCTACATATGCGAGTCTACTTAAAAGTTTGTGCTATTGACATCACAGCTAAAGTATGTCAAGCTTTTCTCATAATGAAAGCGTTGAACGAGGAAGAGTTCAGGTTGAGATAGAGGTAAGTTCACTCTTTCATCGCCATTTATTAGTTGTTGTCAAACTAAAACTAAAACCAAAGAGGATGTTTTGCGTAGGCATGCATACTATTTTAACTATGAATAGTTATTAATAAGATGTTTTCGATAGACTAATTTTTGTTCGGTTAGACTGGTACCAGTCACTTTTTTAGGTAGCGTGACCCAATGTCTATTGGGGCAAGGTTTTTGTCTAGGGGTAACAATCAAAAGTGATAGCGTCTTCATTTTTGAGTGAATTAAAATTCTCCTACTAGGTGTGGTATGCTTATTTTCGGTGTAGTTTATTAAAATCTAGGGATGCTAATGTTTGTGTAGTAGGGAGGATTATCAGAAAGCAATTTTGTTGAGCAAGGACAGATGCCACCATTTTGGCTGCTCCAGCCTTGAGGTGTATGTAGTACACCTCACCATTCGAGGTGATCAGTATCACCCTTTAGGGTGTCCAACGTCACCCTTTGAGTTGTTCAGTATCCTCCGTCGAAGATCTAGCTTCATGCTTCCCTAGGGTGTGTTTAGCTCGTGATAATTGCTCTTAAATCATCTGATCATATTTTTTGGTATCGGTTACTATCATCTCAGCTCAATTCAAAAGCTCCGATATTGATTTGATTAAATACCATACGGAGGACAACCGCATTTTTTGCAATTTCAGGGCTGCTTGTAATCTTGTTAACTTGTTAACATTATAGCAAAATCAAGTCATATGCGACAGTTTTGACATCTGCTTTCATTCGCTCCTTTAAAAATAGACTCGCTGGAATATTTCTTTCTGCAATTAGAGTGAAGGGTTAAAGATGGATACAGTTTCAGGATCTTCACTCCCTGAGCACCTTCATTACTAATCGATGTGAATGAATGAGACACAGTGACTCTTTGCACAAAGAATGTTGCCCGGATGATGAGCTGAGTAAAGTACATTGTCACGTTAATTGAGATGGTACTGAAATTTCATATCTTGTATGTGTGAATTGAAATTCATGCTTTCGCGAGAGGCAGAGGCAAAACGATCGATTTTGTGTTTTAATGGGTGTTACTGTGAAACCTTACGCAGTACGAACATCGTCCGGTTGACCAGAGCAGCCGTATCAGAAACGTGCTGTGGTGCTAGTTATCAGAATGTCTTGTTAAGTGGATGACGATAGCTTTCGTCAGAAAAAAATTTGGTTTGAAAATTACCACAAGCATGGCTTCAGTGAAAAATTAATGTGGAGTTTTTTCACTTTCTCATCGAGGTTGCTAGTATTCATTCAAGATTCCAGAAAATAGAACGTGTTGAAGTTGAATTATATCAGAGTCTTGAGGCTAGTAGCAGAATTTAGAATTAGAATGACTTTTCCACTCCAGAACCTTACAGCATGTCTGCTGTTGCAGGTAAAATCATGAATGTAGGACTGAGGGGGGCAAAAGGGCAGGTGCCCCCATTTTTCATTCATGTGAATGGCCCCTTTACAGATTTGCTCTTTTGCTTGTGATGGTACCCTTGAATGCATACAGACCCATTTTATTGAATGCTTTCTACTTCCCTGGGCAAATTGAAAGTGACAGCCTTTAATGAAGGAACTCATTCCTGGTTCATGCTTTCTTTGCTTTTGGTTTGATTCTGTTGTCATATCTCTGAAGGTATCAAATTACTGAGATTCTAGATTTGATCAGAGCCTTTCTAGGAATCTTGGAGCTTAAGGCTTTATCTTGTGGATTTTCAATGTAAAGTTATTGAAAGATGGTTAATTCCCGCATATCTTGCATTTCTCAATGATTCTGTGGACATAATTAAGGGTTATGTCACCAGGATGACATCCCTCATATTTACTGATACATATAGTTAAGCTTTTGCGTGAGCGCCGCTCGCTGGCCCAAGATACCACATTCCAACTTCTGTAGCCACTTTAATCCAAATCTGGATCTGATCACCTGTTATATTCCATGTTTTCTGCATGCGCATTTTACCTCGAATCCGTGCTTACAGGCACACGATGATGTAAATGAGGCCTGTTAAAGTGCTCTTTGTGTTGTTAATTTTTCCTTGCTGCTGACAGACTTCATGAGATCATGGCTCATTATTTGCATATAAAGGTGCTAGTTTATTGTTTTGGTCAAATTTTTAATGTCTCAGGGAAGACTGGAGAATGTACCAGCTATTAGTGACCTTCAAAATATGTGGCGAAGCCACGAAAGTTAATATAAGAAAGTAACCAATATACTATATGCTGATAATATATATATATATATATATATATATATATATATATAT
>WIPJ01000451.1:350482-368884 GCA_018155075.1 Cassiopea andromeda
TAATATACTATAATATAATATAGTGTGATATGATATATATATATATATATATATATATATATATATATTTATATATGTATGTAATATAATATATTATGTAATGTAATATAGTATAGTATACCCGTAGTCTTTTGATTGGTTATAGAGAGCACTTAGGAATTATCAAGCTTGGACAAGATGTCAATTCTCATAGCCCTTACTCTACCAAAGAAGTAATTATACCTCCTTACTCTACACAAAACCTCCTTTGATATTTATCCTAATCTATGTAAAGATGAAATTACTTCTGATGTACACGTTTGTTCTATTTGAAAGTGTTTTTTGTCCCAGCACTGAAACTTTCTTAGCTTTTTCACAATTCCAGGATTAAAATTTGCTTATGACTTTCTTAGCGGAGCTTTTACAGTTCTGATATTTTACGCATGTACATTAGAGGAAGGTGTCAAAGGCTGTATGTGCATCTGCGACTGGCACGATTAGTCTTTTTGAGATAAGGCGGTTTTACGTAAAGTAACTGCATTGTCATTGAAAATATATTTATATGCAGCAAGTGTAACTGGACTTATTAAGAGCTGCCTTTTGTGCGAAGGTGTCTTGGAATAGCGAATCAGATCAGCTTAAATTCACTTTTTGACTTTTATCTCAATTTTCTGAAATTCCTTCTGTCATGACTTAAGTCTTAATAACCATTTAATTTTGCTTTTAAATCTGATTATAGCTAGTTTCCTCTGGTGGAAGTTCGTATTGTAATCCTTTTTAGTTAGATTAGAATAAAATACGTCAGTATTGAATCGTATTTGTTCCAAAACGATGAATCTTGATGTTTCCTGTCAAGCATTTAAATAATTTGCTTCGTTTTTTTGTTTGTTAATTTTAGACAATTGTTTAAGACTTAATGCTATTGAATTAATTAGTCAAAAGAAATTTCTTGGCGGTAAATCTAAGCGCTCACTTATCAATTAATATTTATTGGGGACTTCCTCTTTCTATGGATATTGGTCCTGCTTACATCTTTGAAATTCGAATTCAAAAGAAAAGAATGGTTCACTTGTTTAGTAAAGCCTCCCTTTGGAAACGACTGATGTCTCTTTTGTATGCTGGTGAAGCACTATGCTGTTGTATTGCTGATATTGCTTGGTTTAAAGCAGAATTTCAAATGTATATTTTGGTATTTCGTATTTAATTGTATGTAGATTTTATTCTAGGACTTTGTAACGTATCTGTAAAGCAAATCTAAACTACTATCTCTGCCAAAAGTCCTTGGAACACCAATTAATTAATGCATAATTTCTGATAAAAATGATCTTTTCATCCATGTCGAGCGATTGAAATCCCCCCCCCCCCAAAACAATGTTGAATTAAGTGTTTACTTGTCAGAAAAGGGTCTGCAAGAATAGCGACGTTTTTGTACCTTTCAACACTGTATATAACAAATTAAGTGTTTATTTGTCAGAGAAGCGTCTTCCAGCATAGCAACGTATTCTTTACCTGTCAACACTGTATATAACAACATTGTTTTGAGGGGGAGAGGGGGATACTACTAAATGAGAAGCAGAAATAACTCAAATGTTCCGAGACTTTTGGCAAAGATTGTAGCTCTCTTAATTAGGTACTCTTTAAGCCTACTGTAAATAAATAAACTGTTATTATTATCCTATTTTGTAGGTGTTATTAACTCGGGATTAATAATTCAACTACCCCTTTCTTTGATTACACATTTTTTATTTTAGAAGAAGATTTTTCTCTACCCAAGATTGAAACTTTCTTGACTTTTTCACGATTCCAGTATCAAAACTTTCTTGAGACCTTCCTAGCAAAAATTTTTGTCTTCTGATGTTTTGCTCATGCCCATCAGTGGAAAGCGAAAAAGGGCCATGGAATGATGATAAGGTCTTAGTAAATAACAGAAATCAATCTGCTATAGGGGAACCAACATAACATTTATGACATTTATTGCACAGATAAATCGAATTTTAAACACATATAAAATCATAAACCTTCTTAGGTATTAAAAATCCAGAACTGAGCTTTGTTAACCTTTTGAGCAGCTAAGTACTACTTTCTTATAAACCACTTTCTTTTTAACAACAAACTTGTATTAGCTGCTGCGGTTGCATTAGCACTTGGCAGTGACTCTTATGACTAAATCATGACACTTTAGTCTTTAATAACTCGTGGGAAGCAGTCATGTTTTTATAGTCCCTGAAGCTGTCAATGCTAGGGTTAAATGACATTCGTCTACTGAGAGATATCCGAGGCTAAATCCTTTTGATGAATAAAAAGTTTTTGTCAAAGTGTATCTTCTAGCTCGACTTTGATTGATCATAATGATCTTGAAGCAAGCAGATGGAATTTTCATTTCATTTTATTTTAAAAAAAAACAAGGTATAAGTTTTAACTAAAAACTGATTTGCAAAATGGTCTGTACAATTACTATAACAAAACAAGGAAAATAAATAAATATAGGAATTAGACTAATAGTAGAAAGGGCAGAGAAAGCACATGAAGTTGTATGTCATTTTATAGATAAATAAAACAGAAACCTTTAATGCATTCATAAATATAAGTATACTTTATTTTTAATAAAGTGCGTATTCTCCATCATGCCGGTGTGAGTTTGTACTCGTCTTGGGTATGTCGCTATTTTTTTGCTGTCTTAAGATCTGAGAACGAGATTATCATCGATTCTCGTTAAGATTTGAAAGACCATTTTTTGTCTGGGGAGGATTTTGTCCTCTTTGTTATTAAACCGTCCCGATTTTTCACACGGTTTTTGCTTATTACTCATACCTTGATTAATTATTTAATTTGTTATATCTTAGATACCATTATTTCTACGATTTTGTATAGTTTTGCTCACGCTAGATCATTGATAGTCAAAATCATTTTTGTACCCTGTACGCCATTCTATGCGTAAGTTTCAAAACTCGAGATTGTAACCGTTTACTTTGCAAATGTGACTTGCCTAAGCCAGTTTCAAAATTATCTTTCTCTCTACTCTTGCATTCGTTTTAAATAGACGCTTTATTATATTCTCGACTGTTGTATTTATGCACGATAATATATTATGTTGTGCAATATTATGTTCTAATATGATATGTTATATTTTGTTTACACGTTCTTTTTTATAAGAAAAAAGTTTATCAGAAAATGAGGCTCAAATGGCCAAATTATCAAGAAAATCTTAAGAAAACCACGAGCCCACTTTCCAAAATTTAGTGGTTTTTTTGGCCAGAAATCGATATTTCGTCATTATTGCATTCTAAATGGTAAAGATGGAATTCAAATTTGCGTATACAAGATTAATAACGAAAGTTGTGCCCTTTTTACCAGTTTATTTCAGTAACAGGTAAGGTAAATTCAAGAAAATCTCAGGCTCAATTTCGGGAAAAGTTAAGAAAATTGAGGCTCAGGCAAATTGATTGTTTTCTTATAAAAAAGTCGTGTATAACAAGCAAGTTTGATTGATTTATTCTTTTTGTATGTCGACCGTACTTTAGTGTTTTATTATAGTACATTATGCTATTTGATATTGTGTGTACTACATTGTATTTTATTATGTTGTAATATATTGCTTTATGCTATTTTGATTACGCTATGTTGTATTACATATGTAGTGCTCAGTTATGTAATATATTATATTGTATTATATGATATTGTATTATAATATATTATATTATATTATATCATGTTATATTTTATTATTTTATATTATATTGTATCATATTATGTATATTATATGTACTATATTAAATTGTATTATATGTATTATATTATATTATGCTATATTATATTATATTATATTATATTGTATTATATTATAGTATATTATATTATAGTATATTACGTCATATTACATTATACTTTATTATATTATACTGTATTATAATATTATATTATACCATATTATTTTATATTATACTGTATAGTATATTTTATTTTACTATATTGTGTTACTCTGTGCTGTTTAAGGTTGTGTCACGTCATACTACATTACAGTTTATTGTTTTTTATTAAATTATGTTATGTAATTTATGTTATAGTTTGTATTTTATAATGCTCTGTTGTATTATACATCATTATTTTGTATTACAATATATTATTATGAACATGTTAATCTCATTGCACATTTTGCTGCATGCTATATGCTGTGTGTAATATGTTACGACTAATGCTAAGTTCCAGGTCGGGTGGTTCTGTTTGAACTAGTTCTATTTTCTATTAGACTTATTTGAATGCCAAGACGCAAGTCTCTTCTAAAGATCAGTGTACTGTATATTCGTGTACTTTCGAGAGAACTAGTCCTTAATAAATTTGCTTCTGTATTCAGAAATTATTGAATTATTCAGGCTTTTATTAAATTTCGGCACAAAAACAACCCTGTTTAGAAGCCTAAATGAGGAAATTAAGTTGGGATTTCCTGTTAATCAATGAAGAGGATTTTTTTGTAAATTTTTTTTATGCTTATTAATTGACAAAATAAAACGATATATCAGAAAGAATATATTTAATAATTCTTGCAATGTCATATAGACAATCGTATTGTAAGTTTTGTAGACAAGAAAATAAAATATTTAAATTAGATATTTAAATGGCTGCCTTTTGATGCACGTCATCCTTTCAGATAATCGTAATCCAAGTTTAGTCTGACTTTTGTTTTTATTATCTTTCTATATTTTCTGTTGTGGCCATATTTTGGCTTGATCCTGTATTGGTGCCTATGTTTCTACCATCTTAAATTGTATATACTTTTATTAATTTAAGTTTTCAATTTATTTGTTGCAAAGGAAGTGGATGTTATTCCCAATAGTATTGGAAGTTTTGTGGACTGTTTCTATCTCTATCGCTTACATTTGCCTTTACTTCCCTAATTGCATTTGATTTTAGAGTACTTTACAACGTTTTCCATACAATTGCTGCTACATCTTTTAGGCTTCGCATTTATTGTTTTGAAGGTTCGTAGCACCATGATGGCATGCCTCATGATAAACTGTGCCTTTATACCCTGTGTTTTCAATTGGGCTAAGACTTTTGTATTAAGATATTCACTGTTTTGCTTTGAATCCATTCTTATGCATCTTTCAATTTGTCTCTAGTCTGGCCCTGCTGCATCGCAGCGTCCTAGTGTGATATCTCGCAACTGGACTGGCCCCAGAACAATTACAGTGCCACGTGACCATGATGGTTATGGGTTTACATTGAGGTACTTCGTTGTCTATCCACCGCCTTCGATATACAAAGAGGTTGGTTGTCAGTTTTTGTTTGATGTGCATAGAAGTAATGATTTTATTAGGAAGCAGGGAAAACGTTTGAACTCAGCCAAGACATTTCATTCTACCCCTTTACCGTTATTACTTACCGTCATTTTGGCCTAGTTTCTGTCCCATTTTGACCTCATTATGGAAGTTTAAATGAGGCCTGTTCGCTAAGTTGTTTATCTTTGCTCCAGTAGTTTCGTGACTGTGAAGGCCAGGCATTTGCCTTGATTTTTAAAAAACCGTTCCTTCAAATAGATAGCATCAAAGAAATATTGTAGAATATAGGGAAACTACTTTTTATTTGTCAATCGCTGAAATTATTTGTTTAAGTCCTAAGACAGTATTTTCAAACGAACCGTATAGAATCAAGTTTTGCCATGGTTTAGTGTTCTTCAAATCATACTCAATTTAAATCTATTAATTTTCGAGTTTAAATTGGTTAATTGTGAGCGACACTCATTAACTTAGGATTGTCTTTCTTGGCATCTTTTACATATAGACTGTTAATGCTATTATTTATTGATTAACAATTTCTATCCCTACTATGCATGTGACGTCTGGGTTTTTTAGACGATCGTCATAAATGTGTCTAGTAGATATCGGTCTTTTCTGTGGATTATTTCTCATTAAGTGTTTTAACGTTTGTAATCCAATATAATATTACATTATAATATTACGTATGTTTCACGATTCGTACTTTGATTTTGTCTTTTGAGATTGAATTGTAGTTTGATTTTGGGTGAAATTGGTGACAAGTTTGTGACATTGTTCATTGATTGGTGATTGCGAGGCTCTTTAGAATTGGTTCTCGTTCTCATGTCACCGCATTGCAAAATTAAGCTGATGTGAATTACCGTGACATTTTGCTGGTTCATGTGCCTTTTGCTGCATGTGAATTATGTCCAAATTGCATTTTTGTCGTTAAAAAAGTAGCAATTTCTCTAAAAGGAACAATGAAAGAATTCATGTTGGATAACTTTTATATCTTGAGTAATCGGATAGATGTAGGATTTAAGGAAAAGGAGTTTGAGATTGACCTGAAGTTCCCAGATCATGACAATTTCTGTTTTGAGACATTTTGGGTTTTGCAATTCTTCTGTTTCCTACTTCAGTGCGTTTAAGATGTACCTTGGAAACCAAAGAAGTAACAACATTGGCTAGTTTTTAGTGCGATGGAATGCGATGAACGAATTTGCCAGATTTGTGCTAGGAATCTCTGAATGTTGAAAAATAGACTTTGAAAATCCGTTTAACGGGATTTTGATGATCGTTAGCGAATTTTCGTCATTTTTTGCAAGGATACCCACAGCTTGTAGCGAGTTCATTGTTGAATAGGATCCAGGGTTGCCACCAAATCAGAGAAATCAGGGGATTTTATTTTGAATCAGAGAAAATCAAGGGAAAAAGAAAGATATTTTGATAAATCAGGGAAAATCAGGGAAGTTTTAGAGTTACAATTTTTCATTCTAGAGTGGTGACTTTCTCTATGCTTAGTCACACATCCGGTTGAGTGTAATAGTTTTTTTGGACAAAGAAGGTGAATTTGCAAGGTGGAGAGGATTTGTGATTACGTACAATAATGGACAAATGAGGGAGGGGGTCTAAAATGTCATCCTTTTACCGGACGTTCTTTGTGAATGGTCATTTAGGCATTTGCCTAATCATAGACATTGCAGTTCTACTGTCGAACGTGGTCTGTCTTTGTGTACGTTTAAATTATAATGATTGTAGAGACTTCAATTCCATATAGACACTTCATTGGCTATGCATGGTACTGTGAAGTGAAATCGTTGCTTTTTAGGAGAATGCAGATGATGAAGATGACAGATGGGATGATTTTGATGAAAATGAAGATGTAGATGAAACAAGACCTGAACCTCTAGACACATTCTTCGTCAAAAATGTTGCCCCAGGTGGAGCTGCAGCTTCTGCGGGATTATGTGAAGGTAGCATTCTGTTCTTTTTACTGCTTTAGCTTTCATGTCTAATAGTATTCTTTATAATTGTTAATATTTTGATTTGATAAGCATAGTTGTCAAATCCTGATTGGATAACAAAGGAATCGCCATCGAAGGATTTCTGCCAATAATGTTGCGAGAATTCGTTCGAGGAGCGTGTTTTATTTATTGGTAGGAATACTTCGATGGTGATTCATTTGTTAGCCAATCAGGATTTGACGCCTATGCTGATTTGATAGCTCCTCGTTGTTGATGAGGAATGTTCAGATGTTTGAGGACAGGGTGAGGCAGAGTGATATATGTTTCAAGTCTGATTCTTCTTTGTCTAATTTCAAATGCATTCATTATCCATATGTAGTGGTGGCATCAGATATGGACTTCAAAATTGTAAATTCTGAATCCTTTTGGTCTAGACACCCCACATTTTTTGGGCTACCTGATTTTAGTCTAGTTGTTGTACAGAGGGTCATGTAGATAGTTCCTCCATGTAATAAATTTTCTTGAGCCCTTACAACATTGAGATCAAACCGAAGCAGAAGATGGTAGTCTTGGTCGATTGAGTGATTTATTTTTGCACAAAATAGTATTGTAATTTCAAGTGAATTTAGAATTTTTGGCTCTTCTTTGATAATTTAGCATGCCAAAAATTTATATCTAGAGCAAAACTTTGTATTTGATGACAGAAACAGAAACCACAGTGGAATGTAGAGTAGAAAAAGTCTGCCTTTCACTACATTTTTCAAGGTGCTTTTTTATATTACCTGGGTCAACTTTTCAATTTTAAAGGATTTTATTTTTCATCCTTATCTCAGTAGCGTGCAGCCTTTGTTGGAAAATTTTTTAAGGTTTTCACATTGATGAAACCTTTGTAAAAGAGTTCTTTTTTCTAAGAAACAAACTTTTTTGCCTTCAGCTTGGATGTTTCTTAATATTTCTTCTGATCCAGCCTTAAATGTTTCGAAACTATTTCTTAAACACTTTGGCCTTCCAATACCAATAACAACTCAGAGTAGGCAACTGTGATGCAAGTAAAGGATGGTCAGTTTTTGTGAGCATGTAATTAATCCCTTGCTATTTTGTTTCTAGTTTAATTAAAACTTTTCTTTAAAAACAGTTTTTTCAAGTTAAGATTTGAAACTCAGCTTGCCTATGTTTCTTAGTTTTTGCCTAATTTCAGAGTCATAGTTGTTGTAGATAAGTTTCTTATATAAAACCTTGTGTGCGCTTGTACTCTTTCGTCTCGAATAAAGATAAAACCGACTTTGGTATTCGTAATTGCATGTGGTTAAAAATGTGTCAGTTTTGATTTTCTGTCGACTATCATACTGCTTGACTTTACTATTTGGTGTTCCACGTTACTTCATTAATTATGCAAGAATACTTAATGCCACCATGTTGAAGGAAAGGATTACATATGCATTCTCTGAGAAAATGGCCTACGCTAACTGTCAAATTTGACTTCCCAACAGTCAGCCTCAAAGACAGCAATCTTCATTGAAAGTTTTAATTTTTTGATTTTAATATCCTTAATTAAACATCCATATTTGAAGCTAATGTCTTTAAGTCATAGTTTGTGTA
Organism: Cassiopea andromeda; assembly: GCA_018155075.1. Taxonomy (NCBI): domain Eukaryota; kingdom Metazoa; phylum Cnidaria; class Scyphozoa; order Rhizostomeae; family Cassiopeidae; genus Cassiopea; species Cassiopea andromeda. The sequence goes on from WIPJ01000451.1 coordinate 359,277, forward strand.
AACATTTACAGTGCACGATTCCCTAGTCCATTCACCAGTGTAAACCTGTTTTTTAAAGGATTGTTTCGTTTGAGTGACTTTGATGTCTGTTAGTGATATTTATAGTTATGTTTGTACTCTTTTCCCCAAAACTGACATGCCAAATAATTTTAATAATTCTTTACGATCATTGAAAAGCCACATCGAATAACAAACTTTTAATCCTGCAATTGGATTATTAAAACAAACAGAGAAACTGACCCCAGTTTTATTTTGCTGTTTTAGACTTTGAACAATAAGTAGCTCTGCTTAATTCATGTTGGTTTGTTTGTTTAGTAATCCTCTAACCTAATGTCTCCAATCTTTATCATATTATTAGAAAATTCATTTGCTTTTGATCAATATTTTGAGGCCTTGTCTAGCCTGTGTTCTAATGCGTAAGCTGTATTTTTATTTAAGCGTTAATTTGTAGTATGATATTTCGGTGAATTTTAAGGTGCAGCATTTTGTGGTGCTTGAACGTCAAAACAAGATCTCTAACGACTTACCTTGAAATCTTTTTCGATTTTGACTCTACAGCTCTGGCAGCCTGCACACCGAAAACCATATCCTGAGATAACTCCAATGCACAATTTTGCTTAGAGTATAACGTTATCATGGAAATACTCTCCCCTTTGTTGCTTTGGATTGAACCAGCCAGTTGCTACAGTACTTTAATTACATCAGCTCTTCACTTGAGGAATATCTTTTTCGGTTGCCAGAACCTAACATTGGATTATCAGCTCAATATACTTTTCTCTCTTAAGAAACGTTACAGAGATTCTTCTGTAGGCCACAAACATTGATGACACATATTAATTACTGATCTGATTTTGACCATCGATGACATTTAAGATTTAGTTAGGGCATGTTTTCAATGATTTTAGCTTTAATTTAGTTACATTAATCTCTCTATCTCAATGGATATGCCTTATTTTGAATAAATGAACTGCTTCGCTGACCTACGTGATGAAAATGTCAAATTTTGTTACAGGCGACAGAATTGTCTCAATTAATGGCAATTTGATTGGCGGGAAATCTTACAAGGATGTCGTGGAGCTGATTCAATCTTGGTGAGTTTATCATTTAGATAAACATCTTTTAGTTTTAAGCGGAGCCATAGGCCATTTGAACTTAGGCTTCAATGATAATGTTGTTAACTTGTGAGTTGGTTGCACAGTCCACGAACACAGTTTCTTGTTTGGTGCCACAGTTATCATCCCCTCAATATGTTTGGATGTCTGTATGGCCTCCTTTTCAAATTTGTCCCCATTTGACTGGGGCGTGTGAAGCAGTTTCTTGGTTTTTCTAGCCCTAAATCAAAGAGAGTGCCGAACCGAGGCGTTTGTTGTGGAATATAGGTTGTCCACGGTAGTTGTTTGTTTACATTTAAGATCGTTGCATTGCATTGAGAAGGTACTTGGTTTCTTATTGATTGAAGGATCATTGAGGAAAGGATTTATTGGGTTGGCGATCTTTACCATACCTCAGATTGACGTAAGTCTAAATGCCATACTGCTGGATTAGATCATCAGCATTCAATATCCATCTTTTTATGGTAGCTACTGTATACACGTTTTTTTTATAAGAAAACAGTTTATAAGAAAATGAGGCTCAAATCGTCAAAATCTTAAGAAAATCGTAAGAAAATCACGAGGCTCAATTTCCAAAATTAAGTGTTCTTATAGGCCAAAAATCGGTAATTCATCGTTGTTACATTCAAAATATTAAAGATGGAATTCAAATTTAAGTATACAATATTATTAACGAAAGAGTAAACCACTCTAGCCAGTTTAGTTCAGTAAAAGTTAAGAAAAATTTAAGAAAATCTCAGGCTCAATTTCGAGAAAAGTTAAGAAAATTGAGGCTCAGGCAACATAATGATTTTCTTATGAAAAAAAAACGTGTAAATGTTAATGATGATTTTTTCACTTCACTTACATGCATTCTTTCCTCTCTTCCTTATCATTAAAAGCAGGAAACATAGCGCCGTGATTATGGTACACTACCGATCATCTTTAGCAGTATGGCATTTATATTTACCTCAATCTGAGGTATGGGAGTAATAACAATATTATAATAATAATTCAATTATTTACAGTAGGCGTAGATAAATAAATACGTAGCTAGTATGTCGACTAATTAAAGCCTACTACTTACAGCAACCCATGTATAATATAATACGATAAAACAGTGATATATTCACATAGAAGAAGAGAAGTAAAGCTAGTATACAAATGTAAAATGAAATGAAGATAAATAGAGTTAATTAAGGAAACCGACTTGACTAATGAATTTTCTGCATAACCTGCAGTAGCAGTTATCATTCCATCCTTTAATTTCATCGGGTAGGTTATTCCACAGCTTACATCCTAAAAAGGACAAGCTTTCAATTCCGTAACTAGAAGTTCGCGCTTTTGGGATACGCATTGGCAAATTGTTGATAAGATTGTGGGTTATGTCCTTTTGTACAAATATTTCCTTCATAAAACTCGGGTTGAAATTTTGTACAGTTTTGTACAGTTACCATATGGGACTGATTACTAACCGATTCTTTGAGGCTTTTGATGCTGGTTGATTTTGTTCAAGCACATTTACTGTGAACCAGGGCCCAATAAATTCCTAATGGAACTTATCGAGACTTTCGCAAGTATCAAGAAAGCTATGCGTGGAAGTATCTTGATTTTGCCATTTTTGGATACAAGTGAATGTCTTTTTACTGTAAAAGAAGTAGAAAACTGGTTTTTTGCAAGTCTGCCACAAGTGTTGCCAATAATGGCTATCAAAATCCTTCTCTTTTTGCTGAAATTCTTTAAATTTTATATTATTTGTGGTTATGAAAGGATGATTCGGATTTGGTTTAATGTCTAATAAATACATTATTCAAAAGACTGTTATTCTTTAAGTTTATTTATAAACCAATCATTTTTTAATATATATTGGATGTCGGGATTTTGAATTCTGCATATTTTCATTTCCTAATTTTTTAATATCTGGGTCACTCAACTTAGTTTTGTTGTTGGTTTTGTGTAGTTTGTACTCAGTGACGCTGGAGAGGGAGCATTTGAAGAGGAAGCGCCCCTCCTGCTTTCTATTTGGGGAGCAGGGGACAGAAGTACCATTTTTGAAATGCAATATCATCCTTCCCAATATAGATGTGATGCAACAACATTGGCGTCAAATCTTGATTGGCTAACAAAGGAATCACCATCGAAGGAGCCTTTTCTAACGAATTCTCGCAACATTATTGGCAGGAATCCTTCGATGGTGATTCCTTTGTTAGCCAATCAAGATTTGATGCCTATGCATGATACAACAGAGATATAATATACTATTGAAATGGGTTACTGCTATGTATATGGCTATTTAATATATAGCCCCGGCCAGGGGATGGTGGTTAAAATTTCCCAAAGACAGGGTCAATACGGGTTTTGGAATGTTTTGGAGCGGTATGAAAATTGACAATGCCATTTTCCAGCACCTGGAAAGTTTTGGAAAATGGAGAGTTTTCAAAATGGCTAAGGAAAAGTTATGGACTTTTGTTTTAGAAAGTTCTAAAATATCCTGAACTCATTGCCGTATTGAACATTATATATGCTGGGTTTCTTCATTTTCTATTTATAATGTAAAACATAATCCATCAAAAAATCATAAAATGTAGCATTGAAAACAAGGTTTTAAAATATTTATATGGTTTCAAAATGTGAACGAAAATGTGTTTCATATTTTTGGAAATTGGTGATTTGGTGTTGGAAAAGTTCTGGAAATATATTAAGAGTAGTTTGTCCTAACTCTGCAAAGGGCTGCCATGGAGCCCTGAAATTCTTTGCTCGCTTTACTCGCCTATAGTATTTGGTCCCCTTTTGCTCATGTTAGTCCCCTTACCCATCATCTATCGCTCCGGCGTCTCTGTTTATCGTGAAAAATTCTGGCTAAACTGTCATGATAGGTTCTTCGTTTTCATATAGAGCAACAGTTTTTTCTCTATACAACGAAGTCAAAGTATACGTCGGTATCAATCTTTCACCAGAATTGAGAATTCCCATGAACATAGCGTATTTTTTGATGACATTTCAGCCAGAGGAGCTTAACCTTTGCTGAGTAATGCAAAGTGTCTGATCACACCACTTTAAAGATAAGCATTTTGTTTCAATAAGATTTAGAATTGAGCAGTCTTATGTTGTGCCAAGTACTACTGCTGTCTGTATAACAAATCTACAGTCATTTCTATGCCTATTGGTTGATGTTCGTACACTGTTGAGTGTCTTCATAACTGATTATCGAGGCGAGCATACTGTCGAATTTTCGCTTAAGGTATGTGTAAATCAGTATCATTGTTGATTTCGTAGTGTTGATATGGCTGACTGTCTTCGTCTAATGTTTGAAGTCCTCTGCCATAAGGCCATGCCGTCGGAGTATAGCAGAGTTCTACGCGCCACCTACATCTGGACATTGTTATGCTCATATTGGTTGCAGTGTATAGGCAGCCTAAAAAGGAATGGTTTTGCAGTTTCTCTCGTTGATTGTTGATGTGAATGTAAATCAGTATGTCTTGCAAAGCCATTTTGCAATTAGTATTACAAGCATTGGCCTAGCCAACACAAGTTGGGGGTAGCACCGCACTCAAGTGCCTAAGGTCTTTGAGATCCTAAAGGCCCCCCTCGTAGGTATTCAAGAGGCAGCTGTCTGCACTCTTTGATGCTAGCGGTGATTTGGTAAGTGAATGTTGGATGACTTTATGCGTGCAGAGGCCTCCTAGAAAGATACTTCAAATGATATCGAACTTTCCCAATAAGCAATGATTCATGTTTGCTTGGTTGATGGTGATTGAGGTTTCATTCTTTTTTCTTTAGAAGAACAAGTACTTACATAGTACTCATTATCCACTCATGCAATTTTAATGTCCATTTCATAGTATTCTATGTTTATATTGAAACGAATCGTCCCATATAGTTATTTGGTAATTTGTATTTTTGGTATGTTCTCTGAGTTCATTACATTTGCTATATTGCTATTCACTTCATGCTTCATGATCGCAAGGAGAGCCCTAAAGAAGTACCCTTGTTCCATACAGTTATCTGTCCCCCCTCCTTCTATTGATTTTGGTTTCGAAAGAGCATGCGTAATATCTAGCAAGGCAAGCGGGCAAATAAGGGACTTTTGTTGATTAAGGCCTCATTGGCGAAAAATACATTTGAAAGTTTTAATGATGGGTGTTGTTCAATTGAATTCCGCACCCAGTTATAATGTTGTTCCTGTCGAAATGAGGATAGCTTAACGTACACACTCCATTGTCATATCTGTTTGACCATTTCGATTATATTTAGCGGTTGTATGCCTAGCGAATTGTCGAAGGTTATTACGAGATGCGTTTTCCAAACAAACAAAGTCGAAGTTGGGCTGGCAACAGCATAGCTTAATTTGAATCCTGGCCAGTTGAACTAATCCATTGAAGTCCTAGCGGTAAATCAAGCGTGGATGAAATTCATTTTCAAGTGACATTGCGGTGGAACGTGTCGCCTTTTCACCCCTAATCTAATTCAAGTATACTTTAGTATCTCTCGTATCAGTACCAGATAGGATTCAGCCATCCCAAAGACGTCAATACACTAGAGCGAACTTGCTCGTTATGTGGAAGGGTCATTGTAGAGCAAGTGTTTACGACTATTTTGGAATACTTTGGGCATGCCAGTATGGGAGTATGAAGGTATGCTTTTCGCTTTGCAATATGGCCTACCTGATCTTACAGTAGTCCTATCTTCAGACACCGGAGTATACTAACAAGATTTATGCTAAAGTGCGGATTGATATCCGGTGCTCTAAAGCTGAGTAGAAAAGCATGCAATTTCCTAGGAATTTGTGTTTTTATTTGTGTATTGTTTTGGCGGCTGTTGGGAGATGGAGCTTATAAAGATTTATAGATTACAGTTAGTAAGCAATAGAGGCTCGATCAAAGATTTAAGATCAAAGATTTAGGATGTAGCACAAAATACATATCAGTTATTCAATGTTCCGAGCTTTTCATTCATGTTTTGGTTGACTTTAGTTCATTAGATTGGGGGGCCTCTATCGATTAGTTGTCCACATAATGAGCTCCACCTTAATCAACCTTTCTTACATACAATTCAAACAATGTCTCTTTGTTTTCGTTTTTGAAGTTTCTTATAGTTTTGTTGTAGTTAATTGCTGGGTTTGATCGTCTTAAGTACGGTATAATATTGTAGGTAGATGATGAATCTGAATTGTGGTTAATGCGCAGGCGCATTTTGGCTAGCCACTGTTATGATATTCACTAGTAGTTATCCAGCGTTTACGTTTCTTATGATGACTATGGTCTCATCAACCGTGCCCTTGCCATTTTGCAAATGAAAAACAGAAGTAAAATCAAAAATAGAAGAGACAGTAGCTCGCTTGTGACAGTTGCGCTGTAGAGTTGCGGTCAAGCTCTCCTTAGAGAATGCAAATTAGAATTTCAGTTGATGCCTTTTGACGCTTCCCTAGTACAGTATGATTACTTAGGAGTTTGGAGAATTTAAAAAATTTGCTTAACTTTTAGTGATTTATCGGTGAATCAAATATCTCTTCATTCTGTTAATATTGGCGAGCTTCACTGTTTCCTTTCACAAAACGCGTTACCATTCGTTCGGCATTTCTTGGACTGGTTTGGGAACTGATATCATCAGATTTGAGTCTCGGAATAAGCAAAATACTAATGCGTTTGTAATGTGTATTCAGCATTGAAGTCGATTCTTGTTCTAAAGTTTCCTTTCTTTTGAAGATAAGAAACTGCTCTTGAAAATCTTGCTGTAAAGGATTTATAGAGTATTCCAATATTTCTGTCTAAAGTTGATCGTCGTGACATAGTGATTAGGCAGTCATACAAGCCCGGTTTACGGAGGGTTTGGCATCAAGGACGCACCTACTTTTCTGAAGCATTCCTTATCCATATTTGTTAGTGTATTGTAGATTTGTGGCTAAGTATAGATATTCAAGTTATTTTGGTATTTAGGAAACATTGAAAAAGTACCTAACGGGAAATTGCCATTTTGACCCGCGACTCTATGTCCTGGATTGTTACACTCGCATTGATACTCCCATTGTGTTAGGTAACATTTCGGCATGAAATCCACTCCAGCTCCAGTCGCTATTTTGTGCAAAATATAACGTGATGCAGTGTGGCAAAAATTGTTGCCTCAAAATCGCCGAAATAAAAGAATGATTTGGGATAGGGCAAGATTCAGGCTCGATGAAGGATCAAACTCTTTGTTAATTTGAGTATTTTTTGGAAGCATTCATCAGAATGCGTAAAAGTAAAACTACTGTACCATATTTTTGGCGTTACGCAAGGACGGTGGTTTACAGCCCCCTCCTCCTATATTTTCCGTAACAGTTTTTCACAAAAGTGGTTTACCTACCACCCCCTACCATTGCATACTTTTTGAATGACCCGTTGTTGCAACTAGAGGGTAACACGAAGCAGCAAGTTATGGAATTTTGAGCTCTTTTATGAGAGTTTTCAATTGATTGATGTTTTGTAATGATTTTACTTTAAAGGAACTAATTTTGGCAGGAACTGATTTTGGTGGATTTGGCGGATTTGCAAAAAGTCCCCCAAAATCCCCCAAAATTAGTTTCTGCCAAAAATGCCCTCTAAAATAAATTCCGCCAAAACTGCCTTTGACGAAGAATCCGCCAAAGTAAATCCCTGCCAAATTTGAGATTTTTCCTCATCCACCATAATTAATTCCGCCAATTTGCCATGGATTTGGTGGAGTGCTTGATCCGCCAAAGTCTGTTCCCGCCAAAATTTGGTCCCTTAAGGTGTTTAATTTTGGAGAGAGTTTCAAATTTTTGGATGTACAAATCGTGGAGATGTTTTATGCCGTGAGTAGTATTTTGTGCCTTTGGTACACAAAGAACATCATTTCGTGAAAAACAATAACTAAGGAAATTTAGGGTAAAATATTCTTCAAGTTATGGTGAGCTTTCAAATCCCTAATGCCAACTGCCTAACAGAACGCATATGAATTATATTAGATTTAGCCTTTACTGGAAAAGTACTGTACGATGAACTATAATCCGAGAGTGCTAATGACTTTGACAGTGAAAAGAAAACGTAGCAGCAGTGGCCTGACTATGGGGGTATGTGGGGACAAATGCCCCCCACTTTTTGCCGATATGGTGCTCGATATTTCTTTAAAATCAATGGGAAGGTAATTGAGGGGGTAGTAGCAAATCTTCAGAGAAGTAGAGGATGTGTCCAAAATATTTTCATTGATGTCCCCCGCTTTTGTAGCCCTGACCACACCCCTGCGTAGGAGTGCATTTAGTGATTTTACTGTTGCATATGATAGCGAAGACCAGTCGTACACTAGGCCACCCATAAGATGCCACGACAAACTATGGTTTTGCGTTTTGAATTTAGAATCCGAATAATGATTTTCAGAATGTAAATTCAATTTTTATCCACGTATCTTGGTCTTTTATTTAATCTGAACTTTTTTTAGATTACTTCGTATTTCCAGTCATCACCGCCATTCAGTTTTTGCGCCAATATTAGCTCAATTTTCTTCCGAACAACATTTCTACTTTTCAGGCTTGCTTTTTCGTGTTCATTTTTTGTTAATGTTTGGCAAAGCTTGCGGTTAAATTAATCCATCAATGACTGTAGCTTTCTGTATGTGCTTGCATAGATAATTGAAGGAGATAAGGGGAAGATCGCAAAAAACAATCTGCTTTTCAAATAGGGTAATGCATTGGGTAAATGTTCAGAGTAGAAAGTTGTTTATCCGATCCAAGAGTTAAGGACTTGGCGCTTTTTCCAACTTTGCTTCCTTCTTTGAAGTGAATGGAAGTAAATTCCTTTCAACAGAAAAATATCTTCTCGTTTCGGACATTTGATAAGAATAATATTCGCTTGTTTCGGGACATGCGAGAAGAGTAATATTCGCTTGTTTCGGATATTCGAACATCAATTGTTTATTAAGGAGTTCAGATTTTCATCCTGTTTTGCTATCTGGATCTCAGATTCAAAATGCGTTTGTTTTGTCGGTACCTTTGATGCTGCCTTTGGCGTGCACAAATGGAATGAAGACATTTTATCCTATTTAGATGCGCTAAACTTGAGAATATTCACTCAGGTTTCGTTAGATAAGAAGGTTATCAACGAATCTCAATTTACGCATGGTGCGTCATAAATTGGCAGCCTTCTTGCTGCATAGGCTTTGCATACGCGTTTATTCTCACCAAGAAGTAGTGAGCCAAGCATCCAGCTGAAATGGGCCTAGTGTACATGCCCAACATCTGACGTGGCACATTGCTGACTGAACTTGGGTGATCTGTAAGTTTTATACTACTATGGGCCTAAAGTTTTTGAATAGGCCATTCGCTCGAAATATGCAATGCACTTTAACAGTATTGCAAGCTAGAGGCATGGGAACGAGATTTTGTTATTTGATTTGAGTGGGCTCTCATTTCAGTGTTTGTGAGTGTGCAAGCTGAAAGTTTGTTGCAGGAAAGGACAAAATGAGATTGGGCTTGTCTCAATTGGGATTTGTTGTTACAATACACGCACATACATACGTATATAT
>WIPJ01000451.1:377695-388812 GCA_018155075.1 Cassiopea andromeda
AATCAATGGGTGCTATGAAACATGTGCAGATAACGGCAACATTAATAGGGGTTGGGGGTTTCGGAGTTGGGGGTTGGGGTGGGGGTTTTAAGACTTGAAGTGTTGCGTAAAAAGGTAATGGGTGGCACTAGACTTGTTACGATGCCACATAATAAGAACCCTTATTCTGTGACGATGCTCTACAAGGGGGTAGGTGGGTAGTCAAAATGGGGGTATTTGAGTGTTACGTAATCATTGAATGACCTCTTATAGCAGTGAACTTGTTCATTACATTAGGATACCATCCTAGATAGAGACACATGCTTTGTTTTGGAGTCACACGTAGTTTATCCAACTACAATTTGAGATAAATATTAGCATGTGAGCTTTTACTAATGCAGGAAATATTACTGCTTCAAATTGTCGGTGCCTTTTATAGGGTCTTTACGAATAGATGCGAGTTTCAAAGGTGAAATCTAAATTCATTTAACATTATTTTCCTTCATTTAATCCGAGTAAAGTCTCCGAGTAGATTGAGTTTATTAGTTCCTTTGGGTCATGAGAGCATTTTCCTTTGCCAATGACGGCTATGGGATTCTACGGTTATAAGGAAAGTATGTATGACTTATGTTTTATGTATCTCTGTTCATATAGTTCACAGATCTTTGCACATGTATGCAAAGTGCCATGCATCACCTATGTGTTAGCCACTTAGTTGTAGTAGCTAACATGAAGTCTTGAAGTTATAGAGAGAGCTCCACAAGTAACACTGGAATATGCTGTAATGCATTTGGAATTATCGTTGAATGGCCTCTGATACTTTGCGTTACACTCTTTTTTTATAGGATTACCAAACTATTTTCCGAGCTGCAATATTCTTAAATTTTTCGGATTTTGAGCCCAGAGTTTTTCTTAAAATACCAAAGGTGTAACTTCATCTAAATTTAATGGATATTTTCCAATCTTTGTTGACGTTTTACTGCATCATAGAACTTAGCAAGAGTTTATATATTGTATCGATAATGCAAAAGTACATCTGAAAGCAGTACGATAACTAGGATACAAAAAAATTCTTATGTCTTGATGAAGATTTAGTCTGGCATTATTCTTAAATTATTCCTAAATTTCAGCGATTTTGAGCCTCAATATTATATTAATATATTATATATATTATATTATATTTATATTATTATATTATATTATTATATTAAGTATTCTTATAAACTTTATTCCTTTGAAAAGAAGAGTACCATTCTTGCTGTTGAGGAGTTTGATCAGAATTCGCTTTGAGAAGTAGGATCTGAAGTTGAATTTTGGTTTTAGTGAAGGCTGTGGATATAGTGTGGATATGACATTCATATTTCTTTATTATTTGATAAAACATTTCTTTATGATTTTTCCCAGCTTCACCAGCTGTGTCCAACGATTAAGAATTTGATTCACTCGAGAGTTGTAACATACTTTGCACTACATTTGTTCACTAATTGCTATTTCATAGGTCCCTCCTTGGCAGGAAAACCTTTGGCTTATAGTAGAAAAGGTCTACAGCTTCCTCGCGAGTGTGTTAGCAGAAAATGTAAATGCCCGTAAGATCATGATGTGAATTAGAAAATGTAATTGGAGTAGGCCATGTGCAGTATTTTAAACGAGGAATAGCCAAATTGATATGACAGCTGTATTGTAGAGTGTAAGCTTTGTTTGTAGTGACCTACACGGATGTTCTGCACTCTTGACTTATCCACGATTGCTTCGGTTGAAATTTTTTGAGTCAAGCTAGTTATATATTTAGATAGCTTTGCTCGATGCATCTTGAAGGTAACTTTTCGATAATGGCCTGTTAGACTCTTTCATGTTTTCCATGTAGGAGAATGAGCGTTAATTTTTCAAGAAATGTAGCTTCTCATCTGTGGCGATATATAAGAATTTCAGCAAAGGGTGCTCTAAGCGCAACCACGCCGTCATTTGAGTGTGGCCTAGGTGCAACTACGCCCATATTTTCTAAGATACAGATATGATAGTTTAGCTTCATTATAATCAACAATTACACATGTCTCAATAACCATGTCAAAAATGTCCTTTCCCGCGCCAAATGGTGCATAGGGCGGTGCCTATCTCCGTGTCTATAGCCGTAGGCCACGCGTCTGCGAATGCAGTGTGGGCTACAGCGGGTGGCTGGTCCACTGGTAGCTCCGCGAGTTTAAGTTTCCCACTCCATTCTCATATGTCGAGCCCCAGACGAGAAGGCAGTGAGAACCATTTTTAATGTCTTTGGTATGAGTCGTCCGGGGCTCGTACCTACGACCTACCGGTTGTGAGGCAGACGCTCTGCCACTGGGCCATCACTCAATAACCATTTAGCGGTACAAAATTCATCATAACAATGCAAAAAAACTTGTAAGCAAGGCCATACACTTGAAACATAAAGCCAATACAAAAATGTTGGGGGCTGACCCCCCTCAAACTGAACAGTAATTTTAACAAGGGAGATCTGTCCCCCTGAGCCCCCTAGAAATCACCCTTGCTTCTCATGTATGGGCTATGCTTGATGTGTTTGATGATCGTATTCGAGCTAGCAACTCTTGCTTTTTATTACCTCTTCCATCAACATTATTGAACAAGGCCCTATTGCTAGAGTCTCGTTTGCATTGTTGAACTTCCTTCCCGTAACGGAATTTCTCGAATCAAACATCGCCAATACATCACTCTAGCTAATAATAACAAGATGTTACATAGATACGAGTCTGTGTTGAACTGATGAGAAAAACAGGAAATTTGCTCAGATGTGGACAATATTTCATATAGCTTGGAGGATTGCGGTATAGATCTATTTATATCTACGAGTCTACTTTTTAAAAGTTAATTTTGGAGCACAATACCCGCCACCTTAATTGTCAAAATGTTTTGTTTCTCAGAGGGGTACACGACTATGTTCGCATGGGTTGGGGGGTGGTTGGCGATGACAGGACGTTGCGAGTGAAGTAATTATTGTACTTGTAGAGAGCTGGGGGTGTTTTGGGGGCGTTAGCGGCCCTTTCACTAACATAGGGTACATTCATGCTGTTATAGCAGGTTTTTGAAGGTCTCAATGTTCAAAGTGGTCTAATTGGAGAGTTAAGGGATTGAGAAGGACGACCCGGCTTTCTTTTGAGCTCAAAATGCAAGAAACTCGCTTGGTATTTCTGCACAGTGTGAAACGTGTCATCAATATGTTATTTATACTTTTCTTCAGCGTATTATGGGCTTTCAAGTGTCACTTCTTGAGCACTTCTTGTGTCTCAAAATTTCTGCAGAAGGAGCTTTGTAGGAAGCAGCGACAGAAAGCGTTGAACAAGTGCTTTAATGTTGTCTATTCCGTGGTATGTACCATAGTCACTGTGATAGTAGCTTTATATATGTACCAAGAGTGTGTGTGTGACATTTGCATTGTGTAGGCCCATGTATGTCGAACAGTATTTGAACTTTTGAACCTTTTAAATATCTCCCTTCTCTATATTTCACATCTCATTTGTCTAGAACCTTTGGTTCTTGTAGAATCTTATATTAGTCTTTCTCTAGCACTTTCATCTTTTAAGTACAGGAAAGTTCTAAATATACTTCAGCATAGCATTATCATTCTGTTTATACAATTTTCATCACTAAAGAATTGGAGTGTTTATCATGGCGATTGAATGTATTTATTGTATTGGCGACCTAAGGCATCGTTTGGTTTGTTGAAAACACTGTAGGAGGGCCATTAGATGTTGGAATGAGAAGTTCAACCCATAGATTTATATCATTGGGTGGCATTGCAACTATCTGAATTAACTAGATATGTGATATGTTTGGCTAGCAACCTCTGCTTTGCCGTATCATTGGCTCTAAGTCCGTGATGAAAGGCAAAGTGACTTCAAAAATTTATCGGAATTTGATCACGCTTAGCTCTAACTTCCAGCACAGCCTGTTTTTGGCCTATAAACTGTAGCAAGGTATATATCTTCGGTTCAGTGGCGGATATTCGGGAGGACGTGGGGGGCGGTCGCCCCCCAATAATTTCAGACTTGCCAAATGTGATGTGCGATTCATAACTAGTAGCTTACAGGCGAACGTACTGGCGTGAGATTGTTTTCTTTTAAGTTGAGGCGTACAAGCATTGGACAGAATAAAGGCATCGCCATTATTCCAGTGGCGTGCTGTCATAACTTTGGCGTGGCTTTGTTAGGAGACCAGGGGTGGCGCCAAGAATTTTTCAACGGGGAAGCTGTCATTTCCGATGAGGGGGCTAAAATACGGTTTTTAGGGCACTGTAAATGCCAAAAAATAGTTTTCCACTTTCCAATGGGGGGCTAGTATGTTCCGTTGGGGGGCTAAACCCCCTAGACCTCCCCTTGCGCCACCGCTGCAGGGGGTCAGCTTTCCTTTCTCAGCGTAGAGATAAAGGAGGAAAGCAATTTTTATCCTACTTTGCAGAAGGACGTTTTATGGCGTTCTAGAGGTATGCATTTTCGGTTCAGTGGCGTTTTATGCGTAGCCTCAGCATTTTTTTCCTGGAGGCCAGCTCCCAGACCCCCAGTTTCCTCTCATTCCTTATGCATGTTTTATTAGCTATAGCCTTCCAACTACTTTGTCTCCTTTCAACACGATGTTGGTCAAGGTTGTCCAGTATAATTTTTACTTGACATGTGCCTTAGCTTTCACAACGTTTTCGCCCCCTTCCCAAATGGAAAATACCCACCACTGCTTTGGTTGTGAATAAGTAGCTCTTGTATATGAGAAGTATATATGTATGTATGTATGTATGTATGTATGTATGTATGTATGTATGTATGTATGTATGTATGTATGTATGTATGTATGTATGTATGTATGTATGTATGTATGTATGTATGTATGTATGTATGTATGTATGTATGTATATTTATTTATTTCTTTAATCATGTATTTGTTGTATATATTTTATATATGTATATGCTTTTACTTACAGAAGGTATGTGCCTGTATACATTCTTTTGTAATTAGAATAACGTTAACAAGAATTTTTAATTAAAATAACGTTGAAGCTCAAAAGCGCTGAAATTTAAGACTGCTTTGAGAGTAATGGAAAACTCAAAATTTATTAAGTCATATAATGGTTTTGCTCTCCAGTTAAACTACTGCTTTCAGATTACCTGTTACATTATCAATACAGTTCTTATTGTCCTGTTCCTCTCTTGCTTTGCATTATGATAACATCAACAAAGATTAGGATACACACCTTTAATTTTCAAACAAAGTTGCACTTTGATACTTGAAATCAGAAAAATTTTAGAAAATCAAGGCTTCGCCAAAAATAAGGTTTCTACCACTATATGTTTACACATTTATAAATACTTTGTATACTTTTTAGAAGAATGCCTGTATATTCGATGGGCCTCTATATTCACAGAATCTCTGCCAAAAGTCCTTGGAACACCAATTAATGCATGCATAATTTCTGATAAAAATGATTTTCTTATCCATGTCAAACGATGGAAATCCCCTTCCCCCCTAAAAACAATGTTGAATTAAGTGTTTATTTGTCAGAGAAGGGTCTGCAGGCATAGCGACTTTTTCTGTACTTTTCAACACTGTATTTAACAACATTGTTTTGAGGGGGAGAGGGGGATACTACTAAATGTGAAGCAGAAATAATTCAAATGTTCCGAGACTTTTGGCAGAAATTGTAGGTTTCTTTGGTTTTAGGCGTTAGGTTACTCTTAGATTATTCTTAAATATCAAAGCTTTAGCAGGCCTGAAAATCAAAGGTATATATTCAAATCTTTAGTGATGCCTTGCTTTATCATACAACAAAATGAAAGTGGAGATGAATATTAAAACTGTATCGACAGTGCAAAAGTTAATCCAAAAGCAGTAGTTTGACTCAAATATGCAAAAATTCTAGGCCTGGACGTTAAACCTTGCATTATTCTTAAATTATTCATAAACTTCATGGTTTGATCCACATTTTATGCATCCTGGACAGTTCTTTATTTGAATGAGAAACCCAAATAGTTCTTAATTCGATTCACATTAATTCGAATCACAGACCACGTTGTTGTGATGAAGGCCACGTTGTAATACTGCCTTGCCTACCTCATTGCACCGCCTTTCCTTAGAATGCATTCGTAGTTAGTCCGCTATCTCTTTTAATGTTGGTTTCTTCGCTTTATGTCCTACAACAATCACTCCCATATTGATTTTTTTGACAGTCAAAAGTGCAATAAATTAACTTTTATCGCGCCAGTGTAAAGACATGCCTGTATTTCAACCCATGATGCATATTTGGCATTTTATCGCAAAAATTGCTTTGTTTGAGGTTGGCTTATAGCGGGTAAAGTTTCGATTTAGACTTCGGAGATCAGCAGCGTATCTTCGGTTATTTATTACATTTAGCCATGGCTGTGCACTCCCATTTTTATGCAAAGTAAACCCACTTGAAATTATGTATAGAAGAAAAGACCCCCGTCTGTGACCTTTATCAATCGGATCAAATGCAATCTGTTGGTCTTTGCAGCCTAATGTACTCATTTATAGTAGAAAACAAAAGTGTGCAGCCCATGCTGATTTGCAGACTTCTTATTATGATCGAAAGTTAAATGGGCATAATTCATCGTGCACCAGTATGGACTGTTCCAATTTTCACAAGAATTTTGAAGCTGTTATTGTTCAGGG
The DNA here is from genome assembly GCA_018155075.1 of Cassiopea andromeda. Lineage (NCBI taxonomy): Eukaryota > Metazoa > Cnidaria > Scyphozoa > Rhizostomeae > Cassiopeidae > Cassiopea > Cassiopea andromeda. Next base: position 384,341 of record WIPJ01000451.1, read on the forward strand.
CGATCATACCACATGAAGAATGGAACCACAGACGTGTTGAGATAGCGCGTCCATAGAAAACCATATAGAATTAATCTGACCTGTCTAAACCAAAATATTAACTTTACATTACGGTGTGCAACGGGCCGTAAACAATTGTCTTTCATATCCAGGCCGATGCATGCCTTTCTGGCTGCCATTTCAACTGCATGCTGTTAGATGTTGCATTGTGTGTGTAGAAAGCTCGCTCTGGGTTCTTGCAGATGGACTAAGAACGCATTTGCTCGTGGAAATAACAAGGCGATCGATATTAGATATAATACATTCGAGTATTTGCAGAAATCCACGTTACCAGCTTTTCACTTTGTTTTCTGACAAAGAGGTTTTCGTTTCTCTAGCGTCGGCGATTTGAAGATTGGAGTTGTGCCACGAGATGAAGATATTCTCCAGTTGGTGAGTAGAACCCCGTCATTTCTTTTGCTATTCCAAATCAATGTCATCCCGTAGAAGATTGACATTTATTTCGAGTTGTAGATCGTGCGTATGTTGTGTCTCTCTCAATGCGCTTAATTTATCCTTGCATTTTATTGCACCCATTGACCGCACCTGTTAATTGTAACGGGAGTTGCGTTTGTTGAAATAATTAATTTTGGAATGAAACAACACCCCATCACATAGAAGCAGAGCTCAATTGTGTTTTAGACAAGTTTTACGTTTGAAATGCAAAAGCAGTATTTGTTCTCAAAAGTTAGAATCGCAGTCCTGAAAGAACACAAATGGTTTCTGCACTTTTCTAGCTAGTTACTTTGAACATGACATATTGTGCAGATTCCTTATTACAGGATATATTTGGCTAGTAAATGCACAATTCTGTGCTCAAAGTACCAGCATTTTTCAGATACCATAAACTTCTCCTACTTGACTGAATTTTCGAATTTCAGAAATGCTTGATCTTTGTTTGCACATTCCTCACTTCCAAGCACAAGCATCTTAATTTGCTCTTCCCTGTTAGTCCTTCAGACTTATTAAATGTTGATCTTTGTTTTGGCTGCAGCTTTCTTATGATCTTGAGTGCGAATACTGTGGAACTTTGTATAGTAAGGGATAATAATATACGATTTTGTTCTAGAAAAGACATAGAGTTTTCGTTCATCACGTATCTTCAACCATTTGAAGCATTAGGCCTATCAGAATTCATCTTCCTTCCAGTTATTATCAAGTATCCAATATGTCCTATCATGGAGTTGATAATGGTGAAATCATCAAGTTAGCTTACAGTTCCAGTGAATTTGTCTGTAAATTTAAATTGATATTTGGAGAAGTTGCGCAGACAACAGAGACTATCGTGGAAATACTAAGCTAACATCAACTTTCCCTGCATGCGTTTGTGGAATTGACTCATCTTATATGTAAAATGTTGTTAGCTTGGCTATATAGCGATGGACGATGATATTTTGAGGGCCCCTACAGTTTGTTTTCATCTTTTCTGCGGTGATATATTCACTTTTGTGCAATCAAATTGTTTTAATCAGCAAGGAAGGTATTTGATTTTGCATCCATTATTCCTCTCCAATTGTTTCGCTTTCATCGCTTAACTTTCATCATTCGTCTTTCATGAGTTTGCTTCTTACTAGAAACCCTAAAGGTGATGTTTTTCTACTTAGAACTTTTGCATGTTTAATACATGTCTGGCGCATCTCCAATTAGAATATTCTTTTTTCACATACGTGTGAGTGAATTAGCATTTGAATTCACTTTATTCGAGAAATCTCATCTATGTCTCCCATCCTTCGGCTGATAGAAATTAGATTTCCCTAAATCTCATTCACGTCTGGATTGATTTGATTTGCTGCACGTACTGAGACGCACTTACTCAGATTGCGGGCACGATTTCATTGCCAGGAGAGCGTTTGTGTTTAGGTGGATTCAGGTCATTTGTCATTTTTTTTCACTTTAAAAATGCTGTTCCATTTAGTGATACGCACTCTCGCTCTAAAAGCTGCTCAGAACATCCTCTACGCGCGTCCTTTATGTTTTCGTTTGTCTTTGGCAGTCAAAATCCTTTATGTGTGTGTTCATGGTCGGTCGTTATTTTAAGATATCTCTTCAGTCTCTTGTGGAGTTACTTATCAGTCAAGGAACTGTGGACAAACTCTTCGCAATTGCCTTAGTTGAGGCAAATGGAGAAGCAGCTACGTGTTCTCAATGTGTTTGCTTAATACCCCGCCCGGCCGCTGTATAAGTCTTTTGCGGCATTACGGATGTGCGGCTTCCCTTGGTTTGGTACATTAATTTAGCTCCGTTTGCTGACGGTTTCCATTCAATGCTTGTATTTCCACGTAATTAGCCAGCACAGATGCCCTTGCTGGTTAACAGCTCATGAAACTCCATGTCTGTGGCCATGTCTCTTATTCATTTTTCCATTCTTTCTCTTAGTCATTTTGCCATGTGGAATGTTGGCTTGTGTGTTAGTTTTCCTGCAAGCCACATCTTATTTGTCAGACTCCCAGAAACCTCCAACATGGCCTGTCCATGTTAGGATTATCGATGGCAAATATTGTCGAGACCATTAAGCCGTGGTTGCAAAGGAGATTCATATAAAAAGTAGAGTACCGCGAAATGAAGTATGGTATCCAGCATTTGCGCAGAGATAAGAAATGCCACTATTTCTCAGTCCGCATTGTATTGTAGATATCACTTTGTGTTTTTGGTTGTTACTATTTCGTATTCCAGGTTTTGTGCCTCGATTAATCAGGTGGGGCCTTATCTGCCACAGTTAGCGCCGCCATATTGCATCTCCCTCTGCTTCTATGTCTCAAAATTTTTAGGTATCCAGATTATGACGCGTGTTAATTTGGCCCTTAATGCAAGTAATGTATTTGCACTCAAGGCTACTATCAGCTTAGCATGTACCACAATCGATCAACTTCATGCGTGGGTGGGATTTGCTGCAGTTGGGCAACTTTGGTTGCAATTTATTGCTGGAGAGTGCCAAGATTACCTTTTCAAATACCTAATCCCGTTGTTTACTGATTGATTTCTACACATATAACCTGCCAAATGGACTCTAAACATGGCTGCTGAAGGTGTACAGAATAATCACAATGTACGCGTTGTTTTGATGAATCTTAAGTCCTTAGGAGTCAAGCAAGATTTGCAATAGGCTAGTAAGAGTACATTTTTGTAGGAAGGGTTACATTTAGAGCCGTTTATAGGAAGTTGCAGAAGGTCCAAATTGCCTTCAGGATCTCAAGACCTTAGGGACCCCAAAGTAAAGGGGCCCGCATAAAGTAAGACCAGCAGTAATTTTGCGGGGTTAATACCCTCAATATTTCTGCTCCTTTCGCTCGCCGCAGGTGTGGTATTTCTTTCTTCCCCAAGGGTCTCTGAAATCTCTCGACGACCATGATTATATTCACTGGAGGAACCAGAGGACATGGGGCCATGCCCCTTCTCAAATTGTAATACTTCATATAGCAAACAAAGATCTTAAGAAAACTCCCACATAGGAAGACAATAAAATGATGGCCCTCCCTAATTCCAGCTCTGGATCTGCTCCTAGTTCCGTTAGAGTGTTTGGTTTTGTGTTTCGACAAAAAGAGAGAAATGAATTACCTACGATAGCCAAGGATGCAGATATGCATGCTTTAAGGAGAAGAAATTTTGAATTAAAGCATCTTTGAGATTCAACCCTCTAAAGTCAAGATTATCTTTTAAATCTGTGTCATCCCGATTTCGGTTTCCATCAAGATTCTTGCCCTGTAGAACTAAGTTATTCAGATTTTCTAGTGCTAGGGCATTCTCTAGAATCAGGCTGTCTTTTGGAACTAAACTGTTGCCCAATGAAAATCATTTCCCCTCTCATCCATGTTTATGTTCACTAACTTGTTCAATGCATATCATAAATAATAAAAGCCATTTTTTGATAATACAAGTTGGAAGGCCCATATTTTAAATGACATTTTTACAAGACTTCATATTTTTGCTTTGGCAACGGCGTAGTCTGCTATTTGTGATTTGAGACAATCGTGAAATTCTTAAATTGTGTAGTCCAACATAGAAATATAGATATGATTCAAAGCCAGTTTGCAAATCCAAACCAACCACAGTTTGTTCACTATCTTTTTGACGACTCCATATCTCTTGCCTTGATTGAGTTTTTTTCATGTGTGTAAGTCAAGAATTTATTATTTTATGCAATTCCTCTCTTAAGTTTTTTTATTATTTAAGTTGTTGCGTACTTGGTTTCATATCGACTCATACTCTTTATCATTGCCACCTTAAAGTTTCTAGAACAAGCCCAGGGTGGCCAACCAACCCTGGAACCCCGGAAGACCCTGGATTTTCTTTGCCCCTAGAAAATTGCCATGGAAAACCCTAGAATTACAACCCACCCCTGAAAAGTCATGTTCTTCCGCAGATTTTTCGCGCATCAATTTTTGGCCTTGCAGTGCTGCTACATTGTGTATTCCCGTAACGCAGCAGAGGAGAAT
>WIPJ01000451.1:403999-426601 GCA_018155075.1 Cassiopea andromeda
GCATCTGAAAACTTGGTACCAATCATAAGCAATGATTAATGTTCGCGTGAAATTATGCTGTTATCGCGTCTTTTTGCGTTGAGAATATTAACTGGATTTTAACTTCAAAAGATGATGGGCAAGGTGATCAGAAATTTTGAAGTTTTTAGTTTCTTTTCGTGGGGATGTAGGCACATTTTTTATCATGTTTTAGGCAAAATTTAGTAACACAATTTTTTCGCATCACGAGTGGAGTTGGGTAAGTTTTGAAGCCAAGGAAATCGTCTAGCTGGACTTTATAGTATTTAAATACGTTCTGTTGCAGATTGCGAAGGAAGGTTGGTTAAATAAGAAACTGGTGCAATCAGCAGACAGAAGGAGGGTAAGTTTTAGTTGCTTCAAATACTTCACTATTTTGATAGTGTACTTTTTGAATTGTTTTAAGTGCAGTTCGTCGATCCCGAGCGTGATGTAACGTGTCGGATACATATTGCATTAAAACATTAGGTATAACCCAGTGATATCACAAACAGTTCTTGTCTTAGCAGGCACAATGGTTTATGGATCGGTCGTTTTTTCTGGATAAATATTGCCAAATGCATAAGAAAAGAAAATTTCCTGATTTCTAGAAGAGAGGCAACTCTGAAGTTAGGCTGAGTTACCATATTATAGAAGAATGAAATTGTTTTGCAATTTTAATCACAGTAGTTTTAATGTTTCATTATTGAAATATTTGCAGCTGTGAGGCTGTGTGACACTCAAAATAGTTTGGATTGAATCCAACAAGACTGTGCTATACTTATCAATTCATCTCACAACATACGTACTTCCGATTCTAGAAGGTCAAACATCATTCTTACTAATTTTATACAACCCCCCCCCTCCTAAACGCGCTTTAGCAATCCAAGAGTCTTAGCAATCTTCCAAAGAACCCAATCTGTATACACCATCTCCAATTATCAGGAATGGAAAAGCCAGGGCAGAAAGTAGTAATAGAATTCGTGAATTGTCTGACCATGGTCTGTCATAGTGGTTAATGTGGAAGGAAAGAGGAAAACCTTTCTCTGAAACAGTTTTTTTTCGATGACCTAATAGTTGTCAATATGCAAAAAGTTTACATAAGTCTATTTTAATAAGTACTGCCGAGAGGTAGGGTAGCAGGGGTAAACCCCTGGTGCCCAGGAAAATTTTGCTATGCCAAACACTATAATAAGAGAGCTTGTAGGATGCTTAGTCTTGACGAGATTTAGAGGATTGTTTCATAGCCAAGTTTATGCTGCATGGTAACTCTGGGACGACTTACCTTCAAGAAAATTATGATAGGACCCGTATAGTTTATAAGAACCGGTAAAATCGAGGTTCAGACTGGATGTTCTTACTCTGGTGTCTCTAGTAGACGGCCTCCCGCCTATTAATGTAAGGAGAATTCTCCTTCCCCCCGTTGCTTATTAACACCCCCTTCTATTAAATTTTACAAATCAATCATGATCAGAACACGCAGAAGATTAAATTACCTTTTATTAAAACAATTCACCAGCATGAACCACCTTCTCTCAGCACTCCTTTTCTATTGAAAAACTGCCGGCATGCGTACCCCCTTCTATTAGCACCCTCTTTTTATTGAAAACTAGCGGACATGAGCATCCCCCTTCTATTTGCACTTCACTTCTGTTAAAAATTGGCCGATGTGAACATCCCCCCCTTCTATTGCCTCCCCACTTCTATTAGAGATACTAGAGTAATATTTCATAAATTTTGAAACTGGATAGTTCTAAATTTGTTCTTAAATCAGTAGTGTGTAGGCTATTTAGAAACTGTTAGAAAGACATTATACAAGATAACATTGGATATTTTGATTGATTCAGAGCGAAATGTTACAAACAAGATGGTCTCTATTGCATTATAATGATGTTTATGGAAAAAAAGTTTATAAACAGTTATAAATAGACAATGTTAGCACAGTAATTAGTTTCGTTAGGAGCAACTAACTTGCTAAAATCAAAGACAAAAAGTGTCAAGGCTGTCAAATCTCCTCAGGTAAACAAGGAAAGGACCTTTCATATCCATTTGCTAGTGGAAAGCTTCTGCATCGTTTTCCAACAATACATTTTACGACAAGGCTTCAGGCTCACCCTTGTTCTCAATTTTCCACCAAATTTCAGGCCCATGTTCACATAAAATTGCTCTTCTAAAATGGAGTGATTGTAGCTCTCGACTGGCCTAATTTTAGTATATCCCGGATTGAGATTCTAAATTGCGACGTTCATTTTCCGCCCTCGAGCTTGATAGTTACTTTGCGTATTTGAGGAATGTATCAGTCGTAAAAATATGTACAAGATTTTGTTGATTTTGTAGCATCTTCTGTGATTTTATTTATTTTCTGTGATATTAATGATCATCATTTTCTTTTGTTTATTCATGATAGATTTTTTCTGATGCATTGTGATTTTTTTTCACAAAATCTGTGAGATTTTTCCAATTAATATGTCCCTCTGTTTTCTTGGACCTTATTAGCTACCTATCTGATGTTTTTTAGCCCCAGAGAAAACATTTTTCTCTTAAAACAAGTCATTGCTTTGCATTTTGCAGGAGTGTAGTTAATATGATGTTACTTTTTACGTGTTGCATTTCATTTTTATTGATTCTAGCGTGCCAGTTCACGAACTTGGAAATCACTCTACACCGTGCTGCGAGGACACTATCTTTACTGCTACAAGGATAAAATTGAGGTAATACTTTATATGATTACAAAGACTTGCTCATCTGATATTTTATTAGAATTTTTAGGAATTTAAATTATGAACGCGTTTAGGGAGGGAGTTCTTGCCTTGCAAACGAACGGGAGTGCTTGTGCAATCTTTCGAAATTTTTTGCAAATATTAGACTTGCCAAATTACCAATACACTCCTTTATTTTTATAAGAGTAAAGTTAATAAGAATATTGAGGCTCATAATTGCTGAAAAAGAAGAATAATTTAAGAATAATGCAAGGCTAAAGTTTCATCAAGATTTAGAATCTATGTGTATTTGATTTATAGTACTGCTTTTGGATTAACTTTTGAACTATTGATACAATATTGATTATTCACTCCTCTTTTAGTTTGCGTTTTGATAAAGTAAGATATCAATAAAGATTTGAATGCAATCCTCTGATTTTCAGATTTAGTTACACCTTCGATGTTTGAGAATAATTTTAAAATAGTCTAAGGCTCAGCGAGAAGTTGAGTATTCTTACAAAAAAAATAATTTCAGGTTCGCGTAGCTAATGACTTATTCAGGGCCGATTGTTTATCAGGAGATTTAGTGAGCTCCATTTAGTGTATACTACCACCATGTAACTCGTATAGCTATTTTTAAATTATAGAATCACTTTCTTTGAAGACCAAATACTAATCCCTTATGTTAAGAGGTTTTTAAACATTAGATATGGATACTTTTCTTGCAGCTCGAAGGATCATCCTACGATGATGAACAAATGCAGATATTAAACTTGAAAGGATCAGTTGTGGATATTGCCCATGATTACGCCAAAAGGAAGCATGTTTTCAGATTGGCAACAGTTACTGGCTCAGAGTACCTTTTTCAGGTATGAAATAATAATTCCGTCTTAACATATATTTGTTATATAGTTATCCTTCTTCATGTATAATTATTATATATAGTTATTATATAAATGGCCAGGCACACATGCATACACGCATGCACGTGAGTGAGCAAAATTTGTGGCTTTTCTCTTCTTGATTATTTTGTGAGTAAAGCTCAATTTTCCAAGATAAGTAGTATTTCTATCAGCTTATTTTGGAGAGAAAGAGATTAAATTAAATCATTCGGGCCTAGTTGAGGAAAAGTTAGTGAATTTTGTTTGTAGGCGCATCCTATTTACATTTATATAAATTTATATATATTTCTATATATTTATTTAGCATAAGATAGCATAAGATAGCAGCTACACACTTTCCTTTTATAAGAATAAAGTTCATAAGAATATTTAGGCTCAGAATCGCTGAAATTTAAGAATAATTTAAGAATAATGCAAGGCTTAAGTATCATTAAGACTTGGAATTTTTGTGTATTAGAGCCATAGTACTGCTTGTAGATTAACTTTTTCACTATTGATACTATATTTGTTATTCTGCTCTATTTCTAGTTTACTTTATGATTAAGTAAAACATCGAGAAAGATTTAAATATAATCGTTTGATTTTCGGACGCAGTTACACCTTCGATATTTAGGAATAATTTAAGAATTATCAAAGGCTCAAAACCGAAAAAAGTTTACGAATATTGAGGCTCAGCGCAGAATTAGTTATTCTCATAAGAACAGTGAGTATTGGTGCATTGCTTGTTGTAAAACGAAATTCCTGATATGCTCCGAGGACAGAAATGTTGTACATTAATTGTGTGAGACCATTCAATGAATTTGGTTTATGTGTCACCATGGACGTACGTTATGAAATGGGAACTTTGTTTTGCTTGTAATAAGACTCTAGAACATGTGGCAGACCATTACATCTTATTTATCATGATTGGTCAATTCTCTTGTTTTGCCCACCAAAACCGCGGTTTTTGGTGGGCAAAACAAGCACATTGGCCAATCATGGTAAAGATGAACGTAATGGTTTGTCACATGTTCTAGAGTCTTATTGATTTATATTTGTTTCTACCAGATAAATTTTGCATGTATTCTGTTTTAATATTGAGTTCTTTACTTTAAAAGCAGCCTTTGACTTTCTGTGTTGGTAATTTTTGAACTGTTCTGTCTCTTCACCAATCATTCACCACTCACTCCCTCACCACTCCCTCACCACTCCCTCATCCAGGGTCTTTGTGGGTTCTGGAAAGTTTTGGAAAGTTATGGAAATTGAAAATGCCATTTTCCAGAACCTGGAAAGTTTTGGAAAAGAGAGGATTGTTAAAATGGCTAAGGAGAAATGTTGGATTTTTTGTCTGGAAAAATTCTAAAAATGTCCTAAAATGGATGTAACTTAGTGTCGTATTGAACACCGTGTTTTTTGTGTTTCTTCATTTTACTATCTATGATACAAAACATAATTCACCAAAAAATTATAAAATATATCGTTGAAAATATTCTTTTCTGTTTTTATGGGCTTGCAAAATGCAAATGAAAATGAATTTTATGGTTTTGGAAATTTGGATGTTTGGCTTTGGAAAAGTTTTGGATATTTTCTTAAAGGAGTTTGTGAACTCTGCTCACCACCACTCCCTCACCACTACTCCCTTACTATCACTCATTCACCATCACTCATTCACCATAACATGCACTCTTGAGGGCGTAGCCACAAGGATGTGCGGAGGTGTGCCTCACCCCCAACATTTAGCTTGTCGGCAAATTTGCAGTACATCAGTAGTGCTAGTCAAAGTCATATCATTGATAAAACTCCAAGAAAATCTTTATCAGCAAATCGGGCTCGAGAGAAGTCTTTTTTATCGGCAAATTGGATTGTATCAACAATTTCCCTTAGCTTTGCCCCTGCATTCTACGTATTTAAGTTAAATCTAATAAATATCCTATTGGTTTAATTTTACAGCTCTGTTCATTTGCCGCATTTTTACATCGTGTTTGATACTAGTACAACATGCTCTATTCTATCTTGTAACTATGAAAGCTTCCATTGATTGAGCTTATCGTGTACGTTAATTCCCCACGCTTACCCAGACACCTTCGTTTTTCTAAGACCTCCTTATTTCATACGTCATCATAGGGAAGCAGAATTACCAATCCATAGGTAGTCATGGCTTCCAATGAAATCTAAATGTCATCTTATCAACTGTTTGTCAGTTTTGATTGGTTTCGATCATATCAGGACCACCTGAACTAGAAGACACCATGCTCTACCAACTTCAACGTCGTCCATGCATTCGTGATAATGTCTGCGCTCTTACTGGATACCTGATTTTCACATTAACTGGTATCAATTTTCCTGAGATAATTTCATCATTATCAGTCCCAATTTGTGAAGTAATCATATCAGATTGCCTTTCAGCAATCAGCTTATTGCTTTCTTCATTCTTTCTTGACTTTGATTTATTTTCCAATTCAACACGCCGTCTGTTTTCTATCTTATCCTTCACGTTCAAAATCACGTAATTGATTCCCCACAAACCATGCACATATAATCCCATTTTCAGTTGACAACTCGCCATAACGACCTACTTTTTATCTCATGAAATGTTCTACTGTGTTTGATTTGCGATCTTCTGGAAGCACCTTGCTTCGTTTCCCACGGTAGTAAGCAGGGACGAATCAACCGAGGGGGTCGCTTCACCCATATTCGGGTACATGGTACATTGGTTCTCAACCTAAACTTAAAGTCTAGTTTTCATCCAGGAACATGTAAAAACAGAATTATTTGAGTTCCCTAAGATGGATATAGAAGGTCATAGTTTACAGGACGTTGTCTATAACTAGAAGTGCCATGGTCCAGAAAATTGCTCTTGAGTACGCCCCCTAATGTTGCATGCGTAGCCCCCCGTCATTAGAGGCCCTTTTATGCTAGAACATGTAGCTCAAAAAGAGTTACTTGACGCTGGCAGGTAGTACTAGGTGCCATGTCAGCAGCGGGGTGAGTCGACAAGTGGCCCAGCCAGTTCCATTAGCTTAACTGAAGTTAAGCATGACTGTGTACGGTCAGAAACTGGATGGGCGACCTCCAGATGAACGACCAAAACAACTCACTCCGCCGTCCTTCGGAAGGGACGTTAAGCTAGGGGTCCCTTGCCTGGATGCGGCATGCACAGTAGGCCTAAATTAGCTGAATAAGCTAGGTACAACAGCCTACTCAAAATAAATTAAAGCAACAGCACACAGTTTGGTATTGCTAGGCTTTTCAAAAAGTTATTTCTGTTTGAGTTTAGAACATCAATATTTCATGTGCCTATTGCAGTTCACAAGCAATTTATTTCACTTTCCATGGTCCCAATCTTTTATTACCCAACATTCCATGCACAATTTTCAGCAAGAAGTTCTTCCAGGCAGACACGAGCAACGTGGTCTCTTTGATAACTTTATCCTGAATTTGTTTTGAATTACAATTTTGAGATTACCAGAAGTTGTATTATCGTGTAGATTACGAAAATGGCATAAATGACTTTGAATCATTTGGTTTGGTCTTAAGCACCAAGCTAAATGATTCAAAGTTAATTAGCTCATTATACGATATAAAAGCTTGTATTTCAGGACAGACACCTCTTCTTGTGTCATCAGGCACCTACGTGTAAGATTTGTTGTGGGGCATCAGGGTGTGCACTGGCTATGGGTTAGGGAGAATTCTGGCTCCCATTGAATCCTCGATTAAATTGCATGCTAATTCTGAATCAACGATGTAGTGATTGCCATTTTAGTCGTTCATCTTGACGTGCTGATTTAGCTGTTCGACTTTAAAACTGTTTCAATGTCCTGTGTTTTTCAGCATTAACCATTTTTGTTCCAGTTAAATTTGCGTGGGATGACGATTGAGTCTTTGTTCTTGTTGACCAAATCAATTTACAGACACGTTTGAACTCTGATTACTGTACCATATCTTTAATTAGGCCAGTGATGAGATATTAAACCATGATGACATAGTTTTTACCTGTGTGACTCAAATTGTTTAATCATGTCAAGAATTTTACCGACAAATGTTGTGACCGGTTCCCCTTTCTTTTGTGATTTTTCAGCAAAGTTATATTGGATTTTTCCTACTGTGTTTCCATAGTTAACAGCAAATGTTTTATGCCTTAAATATTCAGTGTTTCATGAAAGTCTCTTCACATTCATTCATGAAGCTTTGAAGTTCTTTAGAGGTGTACTGCCTTGATTTTTCGATTTGTTTGTAAAGAGATGATTCTTCTTGCTAATTTCTGCATAGACTGATATCTTCATAATATTTTAACCGTTCCATGAGGTACATTAAGACAGCTCTTTTTATTAGAATGGCTTTCGTGGCATATTTTTACCTTCGCCTTTTGCTTAGCTTTCACATTCCACCTAACTAAGACAGCCCTTTGCCATCATTGTTTGCTAAATCATCATTTAGCTTAATGAAACTTGTGATACAATTATCAGTTAAATCTTATCTCAGAGTTTTGCTTGGTCAACACTAGTTAAATTAGTTAGAACACTAATGTTCAAATTATTGTCAATCTACTGCTGTTCGATTTGTCGTATTTCAAACTTTCTGATGTCGTTCTTTCAATTTAAAAGTACTGCTTTGTATACGTTGATACTTATGTATCTATAATTCTCTAGGGTAAAGAACAGGGGTTGGTGACTTTTCAGTTTGGTTTACAGCGAAGAAAATAAATAAGAGAAAAAATTATTTTTTCTCTAAATAGAAAAAATAATTTCTGTTGGGAATGTATTTGTAGTTTCTGTATTTCTGTATTTTCAAATTTGAAAAAATGCAGGAAAAGTAAATTGAAGTTATGCTAGAGCTGGCTCTGTACCACAGTCCTGTTTTCCCATGTGGAAATAAATTGTCTACTCATGGCCTAATTGCACCTGGGTTGGGGTTGTGTCGTTTTCGATGGGGAACTATTTTATTAGCCATTATTTTGGAAGCTTCCATACCTTTGGAGGGAAGCTAATTCTTTCAATTTGCCGATCACTTTTGAAAACAAGACACAGACAGTAAGAACATTAATAATAATAATAACAATATTGATACAGGTTAGCTTGTTCAGCAATTTGCATTTGCTGCAATCAATCAAGGACCTGTTTACCTAAAAGAACTACCATCAAATTATGTACAAATTAGCAAATTTAAACAGTATTAAGTTCAAAGGAAAGTTAGATGCTAGATAGAGATATATATTACAGAGATCTATCTAATTCGTACCCGAACCCATCGTAGTAGGTTTACCGCAGGAATGATCAAGCTTGAGAGAGATTCGGCAGATTGCCAGAGATAATATGAGTTCATCACATGGATATTGAAAGGGTTTATTATTTTGTTCCTATTCGATTTTCATGGCTTCAAGGAATTAGTGAGTCCTGTGTATTACAGCTTTTCGAGTCATTCCATTTTTGAATTACACGATAAGTCAGCTTTCGCAACGAATGGTTTGATTTACACGCGAGATGACGTGTTTTCACGCTAGGTAAGGTACTAGAAAATATGCAATAGAAAATAGGCCTAAATCAGATTTAAATTTGTTTTTAAATTTTCAAACTTCTTTTAGTGTGTTTTTCTTTCTTACTAGTATATACCATAGGTCCTGGGATAATCCCCCACCTAGAAATTCATTTTTGCAAATAAGCGCCCCCGTCGAATAAGCGCCTATGGGGCCTTATTTGAGGGTAGCATAGTTGCAGGATAGTAGCTATACAGCATCAGTGGAGACAAAAAAACAGAAAGAAACGTGAATTTCGCTATGATAATGAAAAAGTCGTTATTGACTATTCAGTTTCGTTTGAGAAATGGCCTTTTCGTGATTTTTTAGTTTAGTTGATTGATTCACAAAATTGTGTAGTCTTCTCTGTCAATCTTTGAAGAAAATGCCAAACTTTGAATACGCCCCCCTCCAATAAGCCCTCATCTCGAATAAGCCCCCACCCAATACTTCATTTTACAAATAAGCCCCCGGGCGCTTATTCGAGGGTTTACGGTAGCAAGTTTTTATAGGAAACAAGCTTATGAGAAAGTAGTTGATAGGTTCATACGTGACGCCCCCCACGCCCCCCAGCCGGCACATCCCTGAGTTCATATGCATTTACGATTCTAATAGTGTTTTTTTAATATTATACATATGTTACTCCAGCTTTTCTCAACAGTTTACCCTCTGTTATTAACGAAGAACTATCGACAGTTCAAATGTCATGCAGTCTTCTGCGCAGTCCTTAAATGTACATGCGCAGAACATCGCAACTCAAGACATGTCAATACAAGTTTGTTTTATAAGAAAATAGGTTATAAGAAACTAATAATAGGCCGGTCAACAAATTAAGAAACTCTCCAGTACTTTGTTCAACAAATGAAGAAACTGTACAATATCAATTTGTCAAAAAAGAGTACATTGACTTGCTTCCACTCATTAATCTTTGTTTGGAAAAGGCTGTAGCTTGTTATTTTCATTGGCTTGGACATTTTTCATGACGTTGACCGGTTATATCCACCCAGAAGTGTTCGACGTTCAAACAATAAGATAAGTTTCGATCTCGAAAATTTGAAACTAATTAAGAAACTTTTAGTACTAGAATACCAAACTATTTTTGTCAAATTAAAAAACTTTTAGTGCTGATCCAAGTTTCTTGTAAATAAGACATGTTTTGGTCTCGTCAACCTTTGTAATAAAAGAGCACGACGTGTGTTGTAGTCCAGGATATGTGTGTGTGGATTTTTCTTGGTATTTACATCATTCTGGATAGAAGTGAATTGATTCTACTTAGTATCAGTGTGTTGAATTTCAAGTGTTTGAACAATCCTTTTGAGTTCACAGGGGGTCGATCCAGAGCTGGACTTTGTGCGGGGGTATCTGATTCCTTTTATTGTCTTTTTCATGCAAGAGATTTCTTAACACAATTGTCAGCTGTAGGAATAATACCGTATGGGAGGCCATGGCCCTCGCCCCCTCAACTGGGCCCGCCCCTGACCTCTAGATCACCAGATCACCTAGGGTGGAGTTTCTCAATATTTTTTCATTTATCAAGCTTAAATACATAAGCTTTTTCAGTCCAATTAATCAATGTATGAATAATTGTGTTGTTGCTTGTTATCACGGTGCCTGTACCTTAATTGCTTGAATAAACGGCTCGGCGCTAATTTTTCTCGTTCTTCAAAATGCGACGTTTTTTCAGGGGCGATGCTTATTTTTAGCAGTAGTAATGTTTAACAACACAATATACCTTCTCAATGACCCAGTACAGAATGAAAAGAAAACCCAGTACAGTCACTAAACTGCAACACAATGTAGAGAGTGTAGGCATTTTCCGAAGCTTATGAAGTAATACAGTAGACATTTAATGACTTAATTGTTCGCTTTGAATGCTTTGCACGTCACTTAAACATAGCCAACACCATTGATAGAGCGATAGCCTTAGCCTGAGTTTTGATGCGGCGCTTTTTTCATAATCCTACCAAAAGTGCGGCGCTTATTCTGAGGTTTGCGCTTTTTCGAGTAACTACGGTAAGCCTCTCCCTGAGTTAGTGTAAGGGCGACCAGCTTCATCATATATCATTTCCAACCTATCACGGTGCACTAGTCCAATGGATTAGCAACTCTGGGGTATACACATTTTGTGTCTCAAGACACTTCCCGCAAGGCAGGTGTCCGAAAGAAAACTCTGTTTTAACGACAATTGTTTATTTATGAGAGTACAGACGTTTCCGATTTTCATCACAGTCTTCATTAGCATTTGCTAAGGTAGTGCCACCTATAAATTATCCATCCATAAAAAAGCGGGGTACATGGGGCACGCGCTACCCATTTCCTCACCTTCACCCCCACTTTTTAATAGCCCTGTCCACAAGTTGCTCAAAATTTTCTGAAAAGTTGCTCGTTTTCAGGAAATTTGTCAATTTAAATTTCAACCACGCCCATATTCACTGAATGATAAACTACTCGATAGATTTTGGACCAAAATGAACGTTTTTTTCAAACTTTTTCTCACAAGCACAGTTTTTCCAGTTAACATTTGAAGTTCAGCCTGCCTGTGTTTCTTAAAAGTTTCTTAATTGTTGCTTTGTTCTAGCCTCTTGTTGCTTGGAGACACCTTTTCATAGAAACAAGTGCTCGAAATAAGCTATATTCTACACTCTTATTGTTTCACTCGTAGCAGAAGCATGACTGTGACTATCGAGACACAAAAGCTTAAAAGTTGCCCGATGCACTGAAAGTTGCTCAACAAGCTGAAAGTTGCTAAGAAAGTCTAATGTTGTTGAAAAGTTTCCGAGCAAATTGTGGACAGGGCTACTTTTTAATGCTTCCTTGTAGTGGTGATTTCTAAACATTTTAACAAGGGGGGCTCTTGGTGCAACCACGTCTATATTTTGGGTGTGACCTAACACAACCACGCTCGTATGTTCAAAGACGCAGATATAATGCTTTAGTTTAGTACTAATAAAGTATAATAAACAATTAGAGATGTCTCAATTACCATATAGCAGTGAATGATTAATCAAAGCTATACAAAACACTTTAGAAGCAAGGTCAATACACTTTGAAAAGCAAAGCCAACGCAAGAATTTCTAGGGGGGCTGACCTCCTCAAAGATGGACAGTAATTTCAACAATGAGCCTCCCCTGGAAATCACCCCTGCTTCCTTGGTTCTTGCTATCCGGGAAGGCGCTAACGAATTTGCTTGGGAGGGCTCGAGCCGTCAGCATCAGCACCTAGATTTTTGAAGATTTCTATGCACTGCTGGCACTTTCACATTTTGTTTTTCTAAAGTCTTCTAAAAATTTTCTTGCTTCGATCACAGTCGGCACTATGGCAGTGCTAGCCCCCCACATTCCTTTTTTGGGACCACCTATGGCTAGTTCTCCCTCCTCTAGTCGTCATTTTTGGCGAAAATAGCAGTTGTAGGAACTGCTTTTTACAATTGATACTTTTGAATCGGTTGGGATTGGATGTTAAGAATCCAGGCCACCCTAAGTAAGGAAAATGATAAAATATGCTAGCACCAACAGCTAGGTACTTCATGTATGATGGTTGTAGAGTGACAAAAAGGTCTGCGAAGTGTTATAGGGTAGTTTGTTTGGTAAACATTATTTGTTTATCTTATCTGCGGCTTTGCGGTCCTACATGTTATTTTGGAGTTAAGCAACAAGAGCTCAATGTCCGCACCCTTTGAAATATCACATCTTCTCTGTTCATAGTTCATTCAAATATCATAAACACTTTCTCTTTCGTTCAATTCTTCTGTAATTGATTATTTGTTGCTTAGTTGGTTCCTTCCTGCGTTGTGTTTTACACGCTTTTAGTTCTTAGTGCCTCCTTGGAATCCTGTTGATTGTTCTGGAATCCTGTTAATTGATGTGCAGTATATAAATAGGTAATATCTTCACACTTAGCTTCCTAATACCAACCGCATTTGCATACCAGCTTCCAGTGCAGACCATAGAGCCATCTTCAGTCAGGCTTGTTTGTGGCTGTTTGTGCTATAGGGAACAAGAGTCGCAATTAGGAGCAACACAAAATCGATGGAAAGGAAGATTCTCGAATTTTTCCGGAGGGATAAAACGAGAAAACCTTCGCTGGTATGATTTTACTTTCAGCATCATGGTGTGAAAACTTATCATGCTGAAAAGTTTTGCCATTTTATTGCGAGCAGACAGACTGTGTTGTTACGCGTTATGGAATACGTAGATTCTTGTCCGATATTTAGAATGATTTCTTAGATTTGATGTTCCGTTCTCAATCGTTCATGGATATTGTGTTGTTTGTGCTAAATTTAGAGCCCTGAATAAAATTTTGTGAGGAACCCAGGAATGTGTACTGTTTTTGTTTGTGTAGTTTGTTGTCTCGCCGTTTTGACTTTTCATTTATTTTGATTTGTTTGTGTCTGCTTTCAGAATAACTTATTATTTGTTATCTAAAGTACTTTAGAGTGTTTGGTTGGTATAAAATGAGACCACTTAGGAGTGGTAGAAGTGTAGCTATTTTGATAGTCAAAATAGTGTTTAAATTTATGCCTCTTCGAGCACGCTACATGGTCATGTTGGTTCACTCAAGGTCAAAATTGATACCCATAGTTTCAAAGTTGATTGATGACTGTACTGATCGACCATATTTTTGTTTGATTCATTTTTGCCAGCAAATTTGAATCAGCTTTAAATTAGCTGATGACCATCTCTTTGAGGCCCTTAGCAGCCGAATATTAGGTACAATGGCTTTGCGTCCTCAGCTGTCTTGCTTTCTCTTTTACCGAAGAATTCTATCATGGTCTTCATATCTCTTCAGTCGATTGTGGTCAAGTGACTTCCCTCATTGACCAATTGGAACGTGTCGGTTCTTTAGTTATGGTCTGTAACTCAGGTGATGTGATTAAAATGGAGAGAAAGGGCTTACAAAATGAACTGAAACTGTATCATATTTCTTTCTTTAAACAGGCGCAAGATACACAGTCTTTGATGGCATGGGTCAACGCATTACGTGACAGCAATCCAGAAAAAGATGTATGTACCCTTAATTGGCTTTATTTTCCGTTATTCTTACACCATCAAATTTACAGCAAAATGAAAGCATTTGTCTTCATTTTCTGTGAACTTAATCGCTAACTTGTGTGGTTGTTACTCTTTAGTATTTCACGCGCCCTTTTTCTAACTCATAATTCGTAGTAGACCTATTTTCTTAGACTTTCCAGATATTTATGCATTCCATAAATATGTTTTCTAGATTTTATTATCGTTTGCCTTATAAAGTCTCTATTTAAGAAAGTTTACCGCTTTTTTTAGTAAGCATAAGGTACTTTGTTTAAGTTATGGCAAATAGAAACACAAGTTTGCAGGCAGATTTTTGTAAAATTAGAAGATTTCGTAAACTGTAAAGTCTGATATTTATGGCATCTTCCCGTCTTGTGTGAATGCGGGAAAGATCTTGCCTTTTTGGGATATATTTCGTTCTATCGTTTTTCTTCTTCCATGATATTAACCACTGTCTATAAGTTTAACTACTTTCCATCTAATGTGATGTGTAGCACAGGAAGTTTGAAATAATTGGTTGCTTCCGAATGTTAATACGGCATTTGTTAGAAAGTGGTTCAAACTTGTTTCCTTTGTTGGCTAGACAAGGAACTGGCTTGAAATTTAGAACTTGCTTTAAATAATCTGTTATGAGGTGTTCATTCCAGTTTCTTGCAGTTTCTCTTTCATGATCGTAAAATTTAGTTCATTGTAAGGGACCGCTCATTATTTATGCCTCAGGTTGGGGCTGAAGAGACATAGGTTGGGTAAATGACTCTTCAGGCAGCTTTAAGGTTGGGTATATCATTTTTTGTCGTATAAAGGTCGGGTAACATACTTTTAATAGCTCTATATTGGTTGGGTAACTATTATTTTTATGCTGCACAAGGTTGGGTAACCAAAATAGGTACCCCAATAAACATGTCCCTCCAGTTCCAACCTGAGACATAAATAATGAACTGTCCCTAAGGTACCAATCAATATCAAACTTACTGCTAGATACATCTAACTTATGAACATGTATGCAAATGAGATTTTGCCATCATTGTTAATTGCAATCACGTGACAGTAAAATAAAGCTCCTCTATTAACTTTATGTATATTAAAAATACAGTCATTTTAATGTTCTCTGCTTGAGAATTCCTTTTACTACTTTCAGTTCTAAGATAAAGTAATGATAGTAGCTCCTCTCCAACAGCTTTGGGCTAATCCAGTTTGGTCGCCAGTTGTGAAAGTTTTAAGCACTTCGTCTAATTTATATTACGAGATGTGCATATTGAAATTAAGGGTCTCTATCAGTTAATAGCTTCACGATGGCGTGTTTTGATTTGTCTCATAATAGACTTCAGCCAATTTATGGTTGGGTATGGAGACAACAGCAATGTCATTTGCAAATAATTTTGGTGCCTTGATTGGTCTGTTTTGACAAAAATAATCTTTTTTTCTGTCTTCGGTTGTTGATCAGTTTGCGACGAATAAGATAGAGAGATCTTTCGGCATTAATTTGCTGTCTCTGTAGAAGTTTTCCGCGATTTTGGTGGCTTTCGCAGAAAGGAATTTTTTAAAGTATTCTATTAACTCTTTTAAGCTGAGTACGCCCTTTCTTCTTTTTTATTTGGTGGGCAAGATTTGTTTTCTTTTTGCTGTGTTTCGCATCATGTTTGAAATTTTTATATATTACTTGAAACCCATGAAGTTTGTTTTCATCCTAGTGCCTCTCTTTGATTCTGAGACCACTAAACTCCAAAGAAGCTCCTCCTTCCACCCATGTCTCCTTTCTTAGCCTCCTGTTGTCAATGGACTCTTTCATTCGTTGAGTTTCTTGTACACCCTTGTTGATGTTCTTGTGTTTTCTTTTATTGAGTGCTGCCTAAACTCACTGTATTTCTTTGTTATTCGTACATATATTTTTAGATTATTTCTTTCATTAATCTAAGCTATGAATTGACATGGTTTCCGATCTTTTGGTATACCTCGAATTTGTAACTACACACGAACTTACGCTTACACCCACTCCTACCTCCACACACCCACACACACTCCTACACACCGTGTATAGTACAATAGTTAATCTTTTCCTTGGTTCTCATACACGTGGCCATCAACCCCTTCATCGCCTTCAATATCAAATTCTCTCACCATTATAGTTTCTATTTGCACTTAATTGTCTAGATCTGATAAGTCATGTTAATACCAACCAGGCCTACAGAATCAATATGGATCATGTTATTCTCTTACTTGCTGTCTGTTTCTTACTTATCAACTCATTGCAAATCAAAACTAATGAGCTCCAATAGGAAATCCATTCACATGCAGAACTACAAAATATTCTTGGCATGTTGTCACTAACCCAAATGTTATTAATTCTGTTCATCCACTAGCGCTGTATTTTGTTTGGAACATAAAACTTTCCGCATCTCCCGATTGAAACACCTCCAATCACAACGCCCTTAAGAATAGTAGCCCCAATTAAATCCCCCAGCTGGAACCCCACTAACAGCACCCAGTGCCTCTGGACATCTGATTTGCTGATGATTTTTTGAGAGTGTCCAGACGCTTTACAAGCGGGATTTAGGGAGTGCAAGTCCCAAGTGACACGAGCAAGTTTGAATGTCATGAGGCCCCCAACCTTTATACAATTTTTTACACCAACTTTGCAAATAGAATGGTACACACTCTTTTTTTTTATACGAATAACGCTCATAAGAATTTGGAAGCTCAGAATCCCTGAAATCTAAGATTAATTTTAAAACAATACAAGGCTCAAGCTTCATCAAGTCTTAGGATTTGTATGCTTCCATGTTATAGTGCTGTTTATTGATTAAAGTTTGCACTATCGACACAATATTTAATATTCTGTTCCTCTTCTGATTTGCTTTATGATGAAGTGAGACATCAACAAAGTTTTGAATATATTCCTTTTATTTTCACACGAAGTTACACCTTTAGGCTCAAACCAGAAAAAGTTAAGAATATTGAGGCTCAGCAAATCATTTCGTTTTTCTTATAAAGAAAAGTGTGCAATGATTGCGATGACTGATTGCAATGATTGCAATGATAAGCGATTGCGGTCCCAACATCCTTAAGGCCCCAACTGCCATCGTATCGCGCCTGAGAGTATATAACTGGTTTTCTCAATAAGTACGCGTCATGATCTCATTTATAAATTTAGACTTGTTTATCTTTGTATTTATCACTTTAAAAAACGCCATAGTTAATTTTTTTTATATCTATTTTCACGAACAGTGATTATTATAAGTTTATGGCCTACCGAGCCGAGTTAGCCGGCCTCTATTTTGCCTGTGTCCCTGCTGGCGTAGCTACTTAATTTCTCATATATGCAAAATATCTGGATTGCATTGATGTTGTATAAATGCTGGATTCATATAAACAGGATCTAAACTTAATACGATTCATAAATGGTGTGGTTTTTGTAAAGATATATGGCATATTAGTGAATTGGAATTAGCATGTATATATGGAATATAGTCCTCTAATCTTTTGTTATTTATACAGAATATTAACTAGGGGATTTCACCTGGAATGTTAACTATCAGTGGCTTTCTGTTATTCTCATATGTAAATGTGATGTTTTGCGGATAGAGCCCTTACTGACCATACGCTCTTGACTCTGTTGCCTAGTATCATATTATGGCTTCTTATGCTTGCTTTCTTTTAACTCGCTTACTCTTCAGCACCGAATATTAGGGGGGCGATTTGCAGGTCTTTGAAAATGTCACCCCCATTTCCATTTATTAAACACCCCCCCAACTAAGCAATTTTGAAAACAATCCAACCCCTTTTACTAACCTAAAGATTTCAAAGTTTTAAAAAGGATAAGTAAGTAAAATACATTGGCGCTGTAAACGCATATCAATATTAACAACTAAGTAAAAATCAAAACAAACTATTATCTTCTACTTATAGAATATTAGCAATTAATTGCAATAATTTTTAAGTGTTTGGGCCCCATACTGTCTATTAAACATTGACTTCCCAACTATTCACAACCCCCTAACTTATGCCTTTTCAGCAGAAATACGAACCCCGCTACTTATCATGCTCCCTACTATTCGATGCCGAAAGTAACGCCTTCCATGAGCATTTAGCTCATTGCAGATCATAAAAGGACCTGACTTATCCAAGTGATATATGATTGGCTCACTCGGCGTAACAATTTTAACAATTAATGCTCCTCTAGTAGATCAACGTTTATTTTTCACAAGTTTCTAAGTGAGTATGTTGAGCCATGCGGTCATTTGTAGCTCTTCATTCTGTGGTTTGAAGAGTCGAATATTGACTTGATTTGAGGGGGGGAGGCTAAAGTTCCAACAAAATTTGTGCTACTGTACCCACCTTCCTACCTGAATTGTTAATGCCCTTCATCGTTAGGAACTTTAGGCCATAGAGTTGGACTCGGGATTTGAAACTATTTGCGATGCATACCTTGACTGTATCAGGAGAAGTTAAATATTTTTGTGGTTTTGAATTAACACCTCATGCTGATCTTATGGTCTCATCTTTACGTAGTATTGCATTGCTTCATGTAGAGAAATTCCAACCCTAAGAGTCATGTTAATGAAAGAAGGCCATAGTGTCCTTTATCAGAAAGGATTGTTATATTAAAATGTAAGATTCATTGATTCCTTATTCATTAGTATTTCTTGTTTAATTTGCACATAATTTTCATGTGATTATTCCTTTACAGTCAAATGGTAATTCATATGAGAACGTCATCGTAAAGAGAATGAAAAGCTACGAGGGAGAAACCAATCCCCCAAGGTATGTAATCCCCTTGTGTTTGTAATTTCCAGTTTAAAACATGTTGAAATCAACTTGACAAATATTTATGACCAAACGGATGGAGGATGAAAGGGTTGGGTTCACTGACACTTCGTTTTATTGCACCTTTGTACTCAATCGATCTGGGCACATTTCCTTTCTGTTCTCCTGCTTTTGACACTTGCTGGTCGGTCATGATGCTTGCCACACGTGCTGGTCGCCCATATTGCATCCAACATGACGTTGCCTTATGGTTGAGATCCTTGAAGGATGACGTGTTTTTTGTTTGATTGTGTTCGCAGGAGTAAGAGAAAGCATTAGCCTATAAGAAGCCAGAGACAAAAATGCTTCAGGAGAGAAAGTTCAGTTATCATGGTTGATCTTTCACTTACTCAATGGATCTCCTCACAATTTTATGCCTCAAAGTAGTCCCCATGGGGGCTTGTTTATTTTTTGGATTTTTCCATGGGGGCTCATTCGAGGGGCTTAACAAGCTTTTCTGGTAGTTGGTCTTATTCCATCCTTATATTAATAAATTATCTTCCATGCTGCAAACACAACCAGTAGGATATTTGCAAAGGGGATAAGATTTTTCGAAAATTAATGACTGCTTCTTCTTTCGTAACTTTATTGGGCAGCAGTAGAGTCTTAAATGGCTGCAGTCACGTGCTTGAGTGAGGGCTTATTCGAGGGGGGCCATTCGAGTGGGGCGCTAATTCGAGTGTGGCGCTAATTCGAGGAATCACCATAGTGGTGTTACTTTGCTCGATACTAGCGTCCCAAAATGAAAGTGAAATTTACTCTCTCGTACTACATGTTACTTGAAAGTTGTTTTCGCTGCATGTCAGTTTGAAGCTGTTTTCGCTTTGTGTACACTCTACGTGAATTGCTGAATTGCATTAATTGGTTTGATAGCTATATTTGCATTTGTTTACCAACATTAGAGAAGTTATAAATAAACAAATGCGCCCTTTGAAGGCATTCTCTGACGTCATTGATTGTTTCTTGTAGCACGTCACCTCCTGGAACAACCAAAACAAACAACTCCAAAAGGGGACTATCTCTCAAAAAGAGTATGTTCTAGTTCTCCTTGCTACTCACTATATCTCATCCACTCATCTATTATTAAATTAGTTTATCAATTAATTGACTTGTTAACTAAATATTTACTCATCAAATGTTTTAGCTTTTAGAGCCATCATTTGTAGGCTTTCAACAAAATAGAAGTCTAAAGACTGTCGCATGGTGATTCAGTTGCTATTGCAAGAATTTCATTTCAGCAATGGTTAATGTTAAAATTCATAGTCTTTCATTTGTTGCTTAATTTTTTAGCTCATTTTACTCTGGGCTACAAAAACACAAAGAAACGTGGTTTGGTAAATATTCACATCTCACATTCTAAAGACAAAGAAGTGCAGGCCACTGGTTTTACCTTTGGATTGCCATTGGAGAAATGCCCCCGTGGCAAGGATAACGAGGTATCGTGCGAGCCCTAAATATCTATTTTCTTCCTTTAGCTTCGGGCCATCCCTCCTTAGAGTTCATTTTAATATATATCTTCATAGCACATGTTACATTAATTAGAGAGGGATAGGGACTCTACAATTTTTGCTGTCGTCTGATTTCAAAGTTGTGTAAAAAACAATATTTGTTTATTAATGAGCTTGAATAAAATTGCCAGAGTTTTATCTCAGTTTTGCGCAATCTCATCCCAAATGCTATCCTGAAGATTGATTCTGTCTTTGCTATTCAAGCTGGAAGATTTCCATCAACTTTCATTGCATGTTTGTTTGCAAACATCATTCCTCTTTTCTGTTGTTGTTGTTGTTGTTGTCTCTCAACAGTTCAATGTCATATTTTAATAAGAGTAAATCGTTCTTCCAGTTGGAAATATCTTGTTGCCTTAACAAACAAATTTTTTCACAAAAGCCTTTGAAAAAGATTGGACTTGGGTGGGCTTTGCCATTCTACAAAGATTGAAGTGACTTATAGGATAAAAAGAATGTAATCAAATTCATAGATCGCCCACAATCAACGAATTTTCTTTTCCTTTGCAACTTTAATTAAAACAGAGCTCTTTCTCTTACAGTTCGTTCCTGTTATTATTGAACATTGCTGCAAAGTTGTGGAAGCAAAAGGTTTAGATTATCTGGGTATTTACAGGTGAGAAAACGAGGGAGTTATTTTCTTTGAATTCTATTGACAGCAGTTATGATTCTTAAGATATTAATTTAACCAGATAATAATATAATGTGCCAACCACCAAGAACTTAAAACGAGAAATGTAGGTGAACTTTAGAGACACAGGGGTGTATTTGGAAATTGAAGGTTTGCTCAATATTCAGCTTGTGCTTGAAAAATAGAGATAGTAATCAAGAATTGCATGTGTTTGATGAATATTACCCTTGTGGAGGAGAATTCCATGATGCAATACAACATGTATTGTTGAATGCCTTTATTACTTAAGCTAATTGGTATTTTGTACAATTCGTTGTTTGTTTTCCTTTCCTATTGTTGCATCTGTTTTTACCTTCCCAGAGTTCCCGGTAACGCAGCTGCTGTTCAGTTACTACAAGAAGAATTAGACAGCAAGGAACCTGAATCAATCAACTTTGAAGAAGAGGTAACTACACTATCATTTCAATTTCACTCCCTCGCAGAGGTGTCACATTGGCACTACTTTCTCCTTGTGATCCTGATAGTTAGAATGTAAACTTGGAAACCTGGAAGATGGGCTATTTTTACAAAAAGTCGTGGAATAGTCAAGGATGTTTATTTACTATTTATCCAAGTCAAGGAAAACAAATTTGTAGTGCACCTATCATTTTCATTAACTTAGTACATGGCTGTTCACATAGTAGCTGTCCCATTTGCTGTCAGAAATGGGAGTTTTATCACTTTGCATTGTGCTGTAGCAAGTATATGTTGATTACCTATCTATTAGGCTCCATTTTCTGTATTAATTTCTGTAAATATGTAAAGTGGGTGTTAGGGAAAAGGTTAAATTTTTTGACTATCAATTAAGGAAAAGTCTGGGAATTGTCCCTGTTTATTGCAGACCATGTAATTAGATCAGTTATTTCAGATGTCAATGGTACTTCATAGAATTGATGTGAATGCGCGTTCTTAGTATGTTCTGCTTGACGGCGAATACAGCTGTTTGAAATGCTTTTGGCAAATTCTTTTTTAGAAATGGCATGATCTAAATAACATTGGAAGCCTTCTCAAGTCATTTTTAAGAAAATTACCAGAACCTTTGATTCCAAAAGGTAGAACTATAAATTTACGCATATAATTATGTTTATACATATTATTATACATAGCATTTGGTGTATATATATATATTTATATATATATTTATATATATATATATATATATTTATGTTTATGCATATACTTATACGATTATATTTAATTTCGAAGTTATTATAGCCGAGATTGTTACCTATAATGTTTTTGTAATTTTCCTTCCTAATTTGAAGTGCATTATGGGCCTTTTCTCATTGGAAGCTTTGTTTCCAATATGTGGTGCTCTATCGCTCGCATAGCCTCGATCTGAATAGCATTTAAACTGCTCACAGTAAATTCCCTTTTTTTGTTCCTAGACATGTATTCAAAATTCATTGACGCAAACCGTGAAGAAGATTCGAATGAAAGACTAAAATCACTTCGACTGCTGGTACGTTTTTCCACCTACTTATTCACTTCAGATTGTGATATAT
>WIPJ01000451.1:426823-449441 GCA_018155075.1 Cassiopea andromeda
TATATATATATACATACATACATAAACGTTTGTTTTGATATGTATAGCACTTGCGTGTTTTTTTATGAAGTACAAAATCCGTACTGGTTTTGAAAAAGTATGGAAAACGAGAGTGCAGTTTTTCCAGAACCTGGAAAGTTTTGGAAAAGAGAGGTTTCTTCAAAACGGTTATGGAAATGTTTTGGATTTTTGTTTGGAGAAATTCTAATATACGTTTTTTTATAAGAAAAAAGTTTATAAGAAAATGAGCGATCAACTGGTCAAAATCTTAAGAAAATCTTAGGAAAATCACGAGACTCAATTTACAAAATTTAGTGTTTTTATTGGCCAAAAATCAATATTTAATCGTTATTGCATTCAAAATGTTAAAGGTGGAATTCAAATTCAAGTATAGAGTATTAATAACGAAATTGTAAACCATTTTAGCCAGTTTATTTCAGTTAAAGTTAAGAAAAATTTAAGAAAATCTCAGGCTTAATTTTAGGAAAAGTTAAGAAAATGGAGGCTCAGGCAAAATGACAGTTTTCTTGTAAAAAGAAAAACGTTTATATCCTGAAATGGATATAACTTAGTGTTGTATTAAACCTTTTATATGATATGTTTGTTCATTTTACTATTTGTAATATAAGACATAATCCACCAAAAAATTCTTAAAATTTATCATTACAAAGAATGTATTTCTATTTGTATGTGGCTTCAAAACGCAAGCGAAAATATGTTTCATGGTTTTGGAAATTTGATAATGCGACTTTGGAAAAATGTTGGAAATTCTTTTAAAGGAGTTTATGCAAACCTTGTAATTATCATCTCTAATATTTCTTTCGTATTTACTTATTTTTTCATGCCTTTCTGATTTGGCTAGATTCGCAATCTTCCCGATTATCATTACCAAACGCTGCAATTTCTGATAAAACATCTTCGAATGATTGCAGATCACTCGGAAAAGAACAAGGTCAGTTATTATTTTTGATATACGTTTTTCTCCTTCAAGACATATGTGGTTTGTGCTAAAAAATCCGTCATTAGTTTCCAGACAGAAAATTTCGGACCAAAATGTCTAGCACAACTTGAAAATTCGGATTATATTCACAATCAACAAGTAACCACTCTCAGCCTTCTATTTACCAGGATTTCCCTTCCCTTATCGACTTCCTCACTATTCCATCTCTATTATTTCAGATACTATGTGCTTTTTCTGTCTCTGCCAGAGAAAGAAGTAGTTTGCCCTCCTGAATTTCTTCAAATGATTTTCTCTGTCTTCTCGAAGCAATTTTTTAGTTGGTTGTATGCCTATTGCTAACATTTTCGGAATTGATTAGCTATTCTTACCTGAACTTTCTTTAGCTCCCCTGGGGGCATATTGATCTCAAGCACTTTTTAGGGGGCTTAGGTGAGGAAAGGGCGTAGTAAATATTTTGAAATGTGAGCAATTTTTATTCACGTAAGATGCTTTCATACTTTCAGATGGAACCAAAAAATCTTGCAATCGTCTTCGGCCCAACAGTCGTGCGAACTAGTGACGAAAATATGGTGTCGATGGTGAAAGATATGTCTGACCAATGCAGAATAATTGAGACATTGATTCACCAGGTATGTCAGCTTTAATGGTAGCACGACATTTGCACAAGAGACCATCGATAAGGCATTCACTGATGATTTGCCATGGTGTCCTTGAAACGCTCTGTGCAGATAGCTACCTTATTTACGCCGGGGCGTTAATAAAAGTTCTAAAGTGGTGTGACGTTTACTGATTGGAAATCTGTACAAGAAGGGGGTAGTTGTTGTATTGTTAGAAGTTCAAAATGTTTTAGAAATTTTGTGCAAGCTTAAAAGGTCATGCTGCAGACATTATGATAATTCAAAGGCGATAATGTCATTTTCCCACTCCATATCTGCGGCGTTTATTGGACATTGGCCTGTAGTAGAATACGCCGCTAAAAAGGAGAAATTGTATCCTTTTGCAGTGCTAGGTAAATGTGGAGCGAGGTAGCGTAGTGGTTCGAGCGCATGCCTCTCATGTGGAAAGTCTACGGTTCGAGCCCGACTCGATGCCCTGACTAAATGCTCGCTCACTGTTCACCCAGCAGCAAATGGGTACCTGGTGGCAACACTGGGGGGATAAAGGCGGCGAGGAACGGAACTGGCCACCCTGCTCCACATGCCGATGGTTCGATATAAGTGTCCTCTCTAACAGGCACTCCCCTACGTACGATAGTATACGGGACTTCCTAGGTAAATGTAGTATTTTGTCGTAATTGATATGATTTTGGAGGTGTGCACATGTTTGGTTCAGTCATCCTTGTGACCTTTTTGTTTCGTGTAAAATTCTATGTCCTGATTTGGTTCCTATGGAATTTAGGCCGAGTGGATTTATGCGGATGATGATGGCATTGAATGTACCACACAAGAAGTTGTCAAGGTTTGTATGATTCTCTTTTTCGAGCCACGTTATTCGAACCAAGCTAGTTAAACAAACTATGTGAAGCTACACAGCTTTTGACTAGTTTTGTAAGTAGACGTTTTCTGTCATTGTCATCACCAAAATCGAAAATCACGTCTGAAATAGCAAATGTTTGGAAATGTCATGCGATTATTGTGTCCATATTGGGATCGTCCATAAAGGATGTACGCACATTTCTGTCCGTTTGTAACCCGTCTCCCTCCCCTTCTCCATACCTTCCGCGTTTTGCTTAGCAATCCCCCCCCCATCCGTGCAGAAACTGAATTTGAAGACAGTTAAAGAGCTAGAAAGGATTTGAAAAATAGAAGCTCTTTGAAAAAGACATGCATACTGTACTTGTTTCTTGTGATGCTCTTTATTTAAAAATTTTTAACGATGGAAGATGATGATAAAATGACTTTTCAATGAAAAGAGACTTACTGAAATGGATATCCGCTTACAAATAGACCTCTCCTTCCCTCTGTGCGCATTTTTCCGCATTGTTGCCAACCCCCTCCCCCCTAAAGTGCTGATATCCTTTATGGATGCCCCAATAGTCGCAACTTCTGCTTCTCCTTCTCTTTTCATGTCGGAGTCGCTCAGCATGCCACCGCAGAGGATGCGTTCATAGGATCTTACAGTATCGTTCTGTTGTTTATTGTTAGTAAATTTTATCATATTAACACCATTGGTATCATTTGTAATTGAATGTCTTCATAATTTAGAATGACAGTGAGGGAGGACGTCCCTACGTCGCATCGAAAGGACTTCTTGAGTCTTTGGGGCAAATGGCTGAAAATTATGACGGTGAGAGGCTAAAATAAGTTCTAATGTATCTCAGGAGGAAATATGTTATATTTTCTAGTTACCATTGTGCTCTAATTTGCAGTGGATGTACTGTCAGATCGTCTTTAACTTGAGTCAAGCTAAACTGTAGTTGTGGTTGTATTTATACGATGGAATTTTCTTGAATATGAGTTATTGGTCAAATTTGAATCAGCAGCAATTTGAAGATATGACTTTAATATTAATGCTTGTATTAGTAAACATTAAATTTTATTACAATTAGTGAAGGATGTATTTTTACTGTTTAACTAGAATATGGTATCGAATTTTTTAAGATTGAATGATTAAAATTTTTCCCAAGTGCTTGTCTTCTGACGCACTTTTTGCTTTCAATATTTTGTTGCAATGTTTTCGGTATATGTTTTCAATTCTTTATATTTTCTTTCATTTTTAGGGGAGCAGCCAGTTAAAGCTGCAGTTTCAAAGGACCCAAAGGATAAGGTAAATTTTGATGCTAATATTATTACTTCCACAAATTTTTATCTTTCCTGCTTTCCATTTTCTGGTTTGCATTTCCATTTTCTGGTTTCCATTTCCATTTTTTGGTTTCCATTTCCATTTTCTGGTTTCCATTTACTGTAAAGACGCCAAAATACTGAAATTACTGAGTTTTATTGCCACGTGCGATACTTCATCTACTTTAAGTTCTTAAATTGTGAGCAATAGGTATATAATAAGTGTGATGCTAAGTAACTTCTCCTTACTGAAATTTGCTGAAAATATTTGAATCAAACGTCCCGATACTTTAGGGAATTATTTAGCTCCTTTCTGTCATGCGAAATTTTTTCACATGAGTAGCACTTAAAGAAGCACGTATCTTTTACTAATTTAATTCATGTTTTTCACCTTTCTCTAGCTTATTAATTCAACTCCTTTTTATGTCTATTTTTAGCAAGGTGTAGCTTCAGCTATAATGTCTTTGACGAATTTCACGAGCGGAATCTCCCTCAAGTTACGTAACAAAGCAATGTCGCCAGTTTTTCCAAAGAGAAATGGAAAACAAGAGCAAAATACGAGCCCTGAGTCGGAAAACATTCCTTGCGGTCAGAATGATGATGGTGGCAATAGCACCAGTAATTTACGACGGCTCGCGTCAGAGCCGGAAATTTTGTCGACTGATATGATCTCCAATTCTAGGCCTGTTTATAATTCTGAGGGTGAAAATGAGGAGGACCTCGTTCGTGTGAAATCGAAAATCAAATCGAAGTATAACAGAGCTGTGCAACTTGGTACTGCGGGCTCGGCGCCGTCAAACAGGGCTAACCCTAAGCCACCTAAATCGGAATCAAGAAAGAACTCTACTGAGAGAGAACGACAACCAGTTTACAATAACAACGGTGCTAATATTACTCTGCAAATTCCATTCCGTGCTGAGGTGACTGTAAGAGAAGGCGGGAGAAAGGATCAAAGTAGCGAGGCATACAGGGCTGCGATGCTGAGTGAGAAAACGCGGCTTAGGTTGCAGCAAGTAAGCGTTGAGCATCAAGCTGCAAGTGAAAAACGCCAAATTGAGAAAGAAAAGATTGATAAAGAACGCGAAAAAACAATCCGAGATTTGAGACAGGAGGAAGACGATAGTTTTGGGGACGAAGGATTTCCTTCAAATGTAAGGGACAGCGATGATACGGTTAGTTGCACCAGCGATAGCAATTCCAGTAGTCGTAAGGAGAGCCTAGATTCCTTATCAAGCCCCATCGCACCAAGGAAATATCAAATCTCATCAAGGAGAACATCAGAAAATTCTAATAGTGAAGGAAAGCCTTCAGTTTATACTCTGACACCGGCGGAAATGGAACAGAGAGAACGAGAGAAAAAGCAGTTGGATTTATTCCTAGGACAGTTTGAAGTATCCGATGAAGATGTTAAATCATCTATCAGTGATTGTGTGCCTTCACCAGAGAATCTTGCCCCTCCAAGAAGTATCACTACGGTTGACAATCTTGGTGCCAAAAGTTTGGATGAAAAGTTGCGAATCTTATTGGACCCGAATTTCCAAGAAAAGGATGGTAAATTAGTAAGAAGGAACTTGTCTTCATCTTCATCAAATTCAACGACATCTCCTATTGATAGCGTTGATTTCTCTAGAAGTTATAATTATTCCGGATCCTCGAAAAAGGCTGATTTTGCTGCATCAATAAGGGGGCTTGATAAACCTCTAAAAACCAAAGTCATTGGCCTAAGTGCTACCAAATTGAGTATGCCAGTATATACACCAGATATGGCGGCAAGATTTGATAACTTCAAGCAAAAGAAGCAAGAATTAGAGAAGAAAGTATCAAATATTTTGCAAGACACTACAAAAAGCAAAAGTATTTATGACAATGAATGCAATAAAACGGACGAACAGAAAGTTGCGAGTTTACGTCAGAAATCGCATTTTAGCCAACCGCAAAAGGCAGCGGGCCCAACACAGCGAGTTATCGTTTCAGCATCTGATATATCTCAATTTCCGCCGCATCGCAGTATACCACATCAAATGCCTCCGGCTAATTACGAGAACCTATCGCGACAAAACATCGAATCTTCGCTAAAAAGACTTGATAGAAATGTTCAACAAGTTGTTGAGTTATTGCAAGAATCCCAGATGGGCGAGTCTAGCAACGAAAGTCATGAACTTGCTACATTACTAAATAATTTACAGCGACAAGCCATGCCAGAAAATGACTATAATTCGACAAATATATCAGCAAGATATCCTTTAAAGAAATCAGGTCCAGATGAAAGGAATGCGAATTATCAGGTAGCATCGAAGCGTGGTGATATTTCGTCAGCTAAGTCTGTTATTCCAGGGAAAGGCGACTTGGTACGAGTGCAGCAATGGAGGACTGGGCAAGACCAAACGAAACATGAGTATAATAAATTTTATCCTAGGTAGAGCGTAATAGAATTTAACGATTTATTAGAAGCCCTCCCAATCAATGGAATTTGTATAAATGGGCATTTTACATTGATTCAATTTTTCATTCTGATTTTGGGCACAAATGTTCTTTTCCAATTCATTGATTTACTAACACCCATACCCCTCTAGATCCCCTCTGCATAATCTCATTCCCATCTTCTCAGTTGCAGTGTTGGATTTTGTACGTCAACACTTAACGCCCCTTATTACCTAACGCCCCATGTCTCCTAACGCCCTATGCCACCTAGAGCCCCATGTCACTTAACGCCCGTTGCCACTCCTTCAATACACGTTTTTCTTTTTATAAGAAAAAAGTTAATGAGAAAATGAGGCTCAAACTGTCAAAATCTTAAGAAAATCGTAAGAAAATCACGAGGCTCAATTTCCAAAATTCAGTGTTTTTATAGGCCAAAAATCGGTATTTTGTCGTTGTTGCATTAAAAATGTTAAAGATGGAATTCAAATTCAAGTATATAATATTATTAACGAAAGTGTAAACCACTCTAGCCAGTTTATTTCAGTAAAAGTTAAGAAAAATTTAAGAAAATCTCAGGCTCAATTTCGGGAAAAGTTAAGAAAATTGAGGCTCAGGCAAAATAATGATTTTCTTATAAAAAAAATGTATTTTGTACATGGTGCTAGTTTACTAGTGGTCGACTATTTAAGTTGTCAAGCCCATATGCTATAGATGTACGGTCCCTGTAGAATCCTGTAGAATAGTAGGTTGAATGGTTCTATATACTTTCTCACTAATCCTGTTCGTCATGTTACTGATGATTGCAAGGATAGCCAATATGTTGTCATTTTTCGTCCCTCAATAGAGTAAACTTTTTGATTTTGTACAGATTTATTCATGTCCATGAGAGTGACGCAAACTATTAGGTGAGTGCAAGGGCATGTTATGTTTAGGAAAGGCATCTTCCAAATTTATTGCTGACATGTTTTTGGCTGCTGGACAGTGTACCCCCAAATCATGTCAACTGTTTAGTTAGGGAGATCTTTGCCCTAACCAGGGCCGCCGAGAGAATTCAGAGGTTCGGGACAACATAAGGAGAGGAACCCCCTACGAGCGAAGCGAGCAGAAAGTTTTCAGAGCGGGGCTAGAAATTGATTCTGAGAAATTACTGCTGGTTTACTTTATGAGGCCCCCAGACGTTGAAGCACTGGGTGTTATGAAGCCCCTTGGACCTTTAGGCCCTGGGGCAATTTCCCCCCTCTTGGCGGCTCTGGCCCTATATGCAGTTAGGTGACGTGGGGCTCTACTTTTTTTGAGTGTTCTTCAAAGAGACATGTACTGCCCGTGGAATAATCAAACTTTACGCAAAATCTATGTCGTCTTGGAAGGAGATGGTACCGTAGCTCAATTAGCCATGCGTTATTATAATTTTTGTGTTTATTAGAAGGTTGATTTCAGAGTGTGATGATAGCATATTTCAGTTTTGGTTCTTAACTTATAAATATTGCAGTTAAATGGTCCGTAGTGTTTGTGATCTTGGTTCTTGTCTTCGTTTTAGTTTCATAATTTTGAATCCAGCAATTGTAGTAATAGAAATTTCTCCGTTTTATTTTATGTCAGCCTGAATTTCTGTTCGTCAATAAAATGCTCTCATTGCTATTTCCTTGCCTAAGGTGTGCTTCTAAATATTGAAAAATTAAGACAATTATAATGTCTATGTTTGTTGTTCAGGTCTTCAAATGCGTAGTCCGGATTCCCCCTAGATATACTGCGAATTCCAAGTTCTTTTACCCTCCCCAGAAGTAAAGTGTTAGATTATCTCATGTTGCAGTGCTTTAGGCAGATATTTAGAAATGTTAGTAAATTAAGCAGGTCTGTTTGTTGCAGCTTACAGTCCAACTTTATAATACTCAGTCGTCATCGATGTAGTTTAAATTGACCTTTTATAGCCCTAATATAAATATTGTGGACATGTTAGAGTTTCGACACATTTCATAATCGATATTTTGGTTGTTGCCGTTGTGTACTGTGTATACGAGTCGAACAAAGTAAGCTTGATGAAGCTTTGTTTTTGTATAGTTATATAACATACACGCACATCTCCAAGTCTTATAACCAAATATGTATTCAAAGACACTTTACATTCGATTTGCACTTCTTTGTTGCTTTCAATCTTATGATTCAATAGTTTCCAAAGGATTTCAATTAATTTTTCAATTTATGGCATTGAACATCAATAGTTTTTATTATTTTTCTTACTGTCGAGGGTGTCCTCCATAGTTTTTATTGGGTGTACAGGGATGCACTTGTGTTGCCACTTGAGTTATTTGTCAATAAACAGGTGCCAGTTAAGGATTCCATGGGGAAAAGATGATTTGCTCCCAGTGGACGTACTGATTGTTTTGACATAAGTTGTGCCATTGAGATAGAATTTGGTGGCAAGGTTTAGGCCTGTCTTAAGCTATCAAATTATTATTTACTTTCATGCTACTGCATGAAAACTGCAATAAATGATTGGTAAAGAGAGGCTTAAGGATAACAAAATTAATTCAATTCAGCTGTAGAGCAAAAGCTGTTTATAGAAAGAACAACCCACTTTGGTAACATGGTTGTTACTTGTTAGAGAAGTGACTGGCAAATCTGCCCTCAAACTGTTCTGTAGCCTTAAAGCATTTGCAAATGTTGGTTGCAAAGTGGATGTTGCAAATTAAACTGGTAAGACTGGATTTTAGTAAGTAACAGAAATTTTACTTACTTCACATCATTTATATATGAGGCACTATTTACAATCATCTACTATCATTTACAAAAATGGCTTAAAGTCTTTCAAAGTAGAATGCTTTTCCTAATGATGCTAGCTCTTTTTCATGTTTTATTCTCTCCTCTTCCAGCATATTTGTCAATTGAGCTCTTCTGACCTGTCAATGCATGAATACAACTTGAAATACAATCCAGGATTAAAATTACATCAACTTATACATTGCAGAGCAGACTTGCAAAACTTAACCCTGTCAGATCATATTTGCTTTGCTTAATCAAGTCATTTCCAATGCTTGAGCAGTTACATTTCATTTCTGATTTATAGCATTTTCTTGCATTTGCTAGTGCAATACAAAGCCAGAAAGATCTGTGAACTAGAAATTATTTGAAGAACTTTCATCTTACATTAATCAAAGCTTTTCCAGCAGTCTTAAGTTCTTTGCCAA
This sequence comes from Cassiopea andromeda, assembly GCA_018155075.1. Lineage (NCBI taxonomy): Eukaryota > Metazoa > Cnidaria > Scyphozoa > Rhizostomeae > Cassiopeidae > Cassiopea > Cassiopea andromeda. The sequence continues at coordinate 436,171 of WIPJ01000451.1, forward strand.
TTTCTTTTCCCTCTCTCCTGATCCTTCTTTCTTCAATTCCCTGAAGGAATGGTTAGAAGTTAATGTTATCTTCACTGCAAGAACTGTAACCAGTTTTTAACAAAAAATTCACAGGTACCACAAATTTTTTGTAAACAGGGCCATACAGGCAAGTTATTCCTGGGAGGCAGCTGACTCAAAGAAACCAGTGGGTGTAGTTTTTATAGAGAATGTGGGGCCCATCGCATGAAAATTTGGATGGGCCCAGTATTTAATTGCATCTCAGTCTCTTTTGCCAGTTTGTTACTGATTGCCAAAAGCTTCACTTGTAAAGCAATCTCTGTTTTAGCTAAGATTTTATGACATTTGTAATGACAAATGCAAAACATGCAAGAGTTGCCAATATAAGAAGAAATACCTATTTGCACTGAAATTATGTGACTAAGATAGTAAATGTGATCAAACCTCTTCAAGGCTCTCTGACCATCTTGCTATCTCACTTGTCATTATATTGCTAAGTCCCAAAAAAGAAATAATACTTTTAGAAAAAAGCTTAATATGGCCACAGCTGAAAATGGTCTTTATTAAAGTCACAATCAAAATAATATGAATTAATAAAATGAATAAAGGAGACCATATTAAAAGCACTAAGTCAGGTAAAGGTGCACTAAGCAATGCTGGAAATATTGTGGGGTGCAAGGGGGGAATTTCTGTGAAAGGAACTTTGGAGCATAATACTAAAGGTGGGTTTCCCCAGAATAACTAGTAAACAAATGGATGACTTTCCTTCCATGGATGAGAGCTTGGTTTGATTAAAAATATATGTCACAAAAACATCATGCACTTGAGTGGGGCACGTCTTGTCTCTCTACCCTCCTTAGAAAAAGGGAGTAGGGCAGCTCCCGCTTGCTCCCTCTAATGGCATCACTGGATGCACTCATTTTGAGAAATATCATGTTTAGTAATGAATGCATGAATGGTTAATTAAAACAAAAGAATTCCTTCTGTAAAAAGCAGAAAATAGAATCATCATACAAATGTTGCAAATATTGACAGAAAGTATTGAGGTAAAAAGTCATTCAACTGTTGCTGATGATTAAGGAAAGCTATAGCTGCATAATTAAAAAAGCCAAATTCATTGGAATAAGGCCACTGTATCAAACAACAATGATATTCAAAGCCAAGATTCTAAATTGAAGATCTTCAAAAATAAAATATCAGACCATTGATTAAACTGACAAATGCTAATGAGACAACATAAGTACAAATAGCATAAACTCCTAAAGAGAAGTCCAAAATTCTATATCAACATGGTAATCAGAAATACCAGATACAGCATCACAATGATTTAGATGAGCACATAGCCCATGCACATCCATCATATGCCATCTTAAATGCTGTAAAATGGATATGTACTCTTTAGGATTTGACTTTTGAGGAAGAAAACTTTGAGATTGGATAAACTATGGGTAATTTTGGGTAGTCATAAGTGGTGTCATGATCTCAAGTGGAAAACAAATATATTGCTTAAACTGAACATCAGTAAGATATGTTACTTACAGTCTCTCTTCCTTTGCTCTTTCTGCATACTCTTCATCGTTCTAATGAGAGATTTCAATACTGTTTATATTTATAGAGAGAAGAGCCTTCTATCCCAAAGTCTCCCTCGTAAAGAAGGGATATTTTCAGATATTCTTTGTTATAAAAAGTAGGCCTATTTGAAAAGAAGAATTGAGGATAGTTCGAAGTGCAGAAACAACCTTTGCAGTATGCACATAGTTTACCAAGAGTTGATCTTACCTATATTAACGAGTTCTATAAAAATATCTACATGATAACTGTCTTCTGATAAAGCACACCCGAGTTGTTTTCCTTGCAATTACATTTGGATCAAATAGATTTGATTCATATCTTATTGTAAGCTCATTCGTGACAGTTACCTTGACTCTAACATCCTGTCTACCAAGAGCTTTCTGCAAAGCTTTAGCCTTTCCACTTTCAACTTCAAAGCGATACGATGTTGCCATCAGAGACATTTTGAAAAAGTATTTTTCCTTGACTTTTATTAATCAAGCCACAAATCGTACTGTTGCTAATAGATACGCGCCTTGTCTCTGTTTCATGCTAGTCTCGAATTAATTTAAGTGTCTACTCTTAGGTACCAAGTAGGAGGGGCTTATAATAAGCATGGGGATTTGTATTTTTGCTAAAAGTGCATAATTTTGGGGGGATTATTAATAGTTGGGGGGTAACGTTCAATAGATAATATGGGGACCCAAACAATTTCAAAATTATAGCACTTAGTTGTTAACATGGTGTAAGTATAAGGTAAATAGTTTGTGTTGACTTCCTTAGGTGTTAAGATTGATTTGCGTTCACAAAGTCAACGTGTTTTACGTGCTTATCGTTTTTACAACTTTGAAATATTAGGGTTAGTAAAATGGGGGCTGAAACTGTTAAAAATTGCTTAATTGGGGTGTGTAATAAATGGAAATGGGTGGTGAAATTTTCAAAAATCTGCAATCGGTTGCCCGCCCCCCCCCTACTATTCGGTGCGAAAGAGTACGATTGCGTTTACTCTGAAGCCCGAAATACACAATTTTTTACAAGAATAAAGCTTATAAGAATGTTCAGGCTCAGAATCACTGAAATTTAAGAATAATTTATGAATAAAGCAAGGCCCAAATTTCATTAAGACTTAAAATTTTTGTGCATGTGAGCTATGGTACTATTTGTAGATTAAAAGCAAAATATCGTACTTCTGTATTTAGATCGACTTCGAAGTGCTTCTGTATATATTTTGTCTTTGTGTTTTATGAAAACCTGTTTTTCTTCTCTTCGTCGCGTTATCGTAACTTTTAGTCTTTTTCAAATTCAGAGCCTCGGTTTATTTTGACCCCCTCCCTTTATTAAAATTCGGAATTTTTCCAATTCCCCCCGTTTATTAGGAACCCTTGTTTGCTTAGCAATTGAGAGTAATTGCAAAGAGGCTTGAGTCGTAGTTTCGAATATTCATTTTCCACATTCTGATTCAAGAATCAGTGCTGAATCCAGCTTTTACAGCAGGACTATGTTTACTTTTCTCGTTTTCTCTTTTCGCTACAGGCGCACAACTAGGAATTTTTGAGAGCAGGGACCCAATCCACGATAAAAGGGAACATTAAAACTCTTTAAAAGAAGATGCGACCTGCGAATATTATTTTTCAGATTAAAAAGTGGTCGAAATACTGTGGGAAGTTTACTGATATCGTTATTCTGAATACCAATGATTCTTATATGCTGTTTCTTACCAAGGAAAGAGATGAAAAAAGGGGGCCATGGGCGAAGCTCCCGAAAAATGTTTGGAATCACGCCTGTTCCATTTTAGGGAAACGCCTTTTTGATATAGAAAAGGCACTAGAGCAAGGGCACTTTTGTTCATTTGCTCAAAAGAGCAGAGGTTTAGACACCCAAGACCGCCCTATTTGCGCGCCTGCGCTGTAGGATATTACGAGCTGCTAAAGTTGATGTATTTCTCAAAAAAGGTAAATATATGTGAGGCCCTCTGCGGAGGCCCCAAGAAGAATGAGGAAAAAAGGGAGTATTCCTGGTGAGTCGAGGGAGAGAAGGACGTTAAATAACTGAGAGCATTTAGTTGTTTATTTCATTTTGCTCGTGGTGTAAATGTTTGTTTGAAACCTATTGGATTTGGCTCAAAGAAATAGTTGACAAGAGGGACTAGTTTGTTTTGCATTCTTCGACTTGTTATTGGATTACTTGGCCTTGGCTGTACATGCATAACAGATAGCATCTGTGTGGTATAAGATATATAATGATATAGATAACTACCAGCATAAAGACATACGATGAATCTATATGTTTATATATGTAATATAGATTATATTTATAAGATGCACATGAGTACAAATTAATTAGCTTCATCAGTTCAAAACGTGGCTATATCAGAAAAACTTCCTAAATTCCTGCATTCTCAATTTTCCATGCTTTTAACAATTTTCACCACTCTGTCGGTGAAGAATTCAATTAATTTGAATGAGGATTTTTGAATGAAGATTTGAAGAAAAGAGTGTTTTCAAACTATCGTTTTCAAGCTATCTTGTTGATTTAGTTTCAACATAAGCGGAAACTTGGTACTTCTATGTACCCCTTTCTTCTAAGACAAGCTGAAAGCAATTTTTGAATTTCCTGTAACCAGTAATTAAAGTCTGTGAATTCAAGAATTGCATAGCGATTTAATTCATGAAAGTATATATTCACCAAAGTAGCTTTTTTCCTCACTCTAACAGAGTTAGAACTTAAGTACTGGAAGTGCCTATTGTTTAAAATGCCAATATGTGTACCATTAATGCAGTAAAACTAAAGAATGTTCAAGATACAGTCAAAGTCCTAATGCCAGTTAATGAATTGAAGTAAAAGAGATGATGGTTACGGTGTGGAATTTACTTCCTGGAAACTGCTTCGGACTTTTGAGTCTGCAATAAAAACAAAAATACAACTAGCTCTATTGTTGATTTGAAGCATTTCAAATTGTTGCCTAGCTTAACTACACATGTAAAGCGCTTGCTAGTTGGTCGCCATTTACACGAGATCTTGCAGCCTTTTATGAAAATTAATAAATTTCTCTCGATAGGAGTTGAATTGAAATGCGAGATAATCTTGGCACCATCCTTTCGCTTTGCTAATAACAGACATTTGTCTTGCACCCAAGGTATGGCTGTGCAAATGCTTTTTGAGCAAATACTAGCGAGCAAAGTCAATAACGTCATGAAATTCTTGAACAAAGATACTTCAATTAAGATGAATATGCCTAACAGCAAAACCCAAAAATATAAATTATTGTGAAAGTCATTCAATATATCTACTCAGAGTTTAGTGAGGACATTTGAACAAGGAACTTACATTTACACAAGGAATTTTCTGAGAGTAAGAAGATAATGAAACCGAAAAGAGATTATGAGCAATTCGCGCAAGAAGATTATGCCATTTTCAAATAAAACAACTCTCTAGTAACACATCAATATGCAAGGCTACAGCGTACTACTCAAATCATAACAACAAATGCTTAATGATTATAGCAACAGTTAAAGGTAAGATACGTTCTTCCTTCAATGAAGTTCAAGTACTACATGTAAAGAATAACAAAGGTAATGGTTCTTCGATACGGCAGAGAAACTTCTCCATCCTGAACTATAATTAACTGCTACATCTTTTACAAAAAGAGACAAACTTTCTGTTCACCATAGCAATGTGTTAGTACATGTCAGACATAATGTGCTACAGTACTTTTTGAAATCTTGCTCTATTCCTGTGATAAACTACTGTTTTTCAGTAAAGTTTCATTAATGATAGAGGCTTAACAAACTTACTTTCTTGCCTCTATGTATGGATGTTGAATAAGTTGAATATTTTCTATAATTTCAGGTGTAAACTAAATAGCTTTCCTTTTAATAAACTTATGTTCAGACAGTAAACAGAAAGTTTCTCTCATTCTCTTTACATCGTTTTATCAGCTAGTGCAAAACGTTAGCAAATCGCCTTGTATCTGTTTTTTTCCACTGGACAGTACGTTCAAACTCTAGATTTCAATTCAGTGCCTTCGTTGTTAGAATTGAATTCCTCTTGCGAGTTAACATTTACCTCTTTCATTTTGAAAACGTATTCATAAAGGATAGCAGCAAGCACACCACCAAGAATTGGCCCGACCCAAAACACCTGTAAACAAAAAAGATTAGAAGCTTAAAGCAATCCAGCATTTTGAATGATATGCAAATCATTACTGCGATTCCATATTTTCATCCAATACTTGCACACCTTGATCCAGCATTCAAAGACTGTCTTACAGCAGCAGTGCTAAAAAGCCTTGCAACAACAACAACACCAACAACGTATGTAACAATATATATCATAAATCCTCGAATTAGCCTCCTGGGGGGCTTATTTATTGTTTAGATTTTTGCAGGGGGGCTTATTCGAAGGGGAGGGGGCTTAAAAATTTTCCTGGTTGTTGGTCATATTCCAGCTGAAATTTTCCTGCTAATATTTAATTTCTTCGATGCTACACTTACAAGCAATAATATATTTTTGCAGAACAGACAAATTTTCGTTAATTACCGGCTACTTTTTCTTTCCTGTCACTACAAAGCACTAACAGACTCTCATTTAGGTACAGTCACGTGCTTGGGTGGGGGCTTATTCTAGGGAGTTATTAGGGCTCATTCAAGGGGGCCAATTCGAGGAGAAGTAGTGAACTCATCTCTCGGGATATTTGTGTATATGAAGCAGAAATTAAATTCCTCACCCAGTGGTCTTCCCAACTGTTTGTCACGACTGCAGGTCCAAAAGATCGAGCTGGATTTACTGAACAGCCAGTGTATGGAATCTGTAAAGAACATGGCATTATCAGTTCATTGTCACAATTGCTTATTTTTATCAATATCAAGAACTTTTATGCTTGCTGTACGAGTCATAACAGGATTATGCAAGCAGAGAATGTGTATACGCTTAGTCTGGACAAAATTATTCAAAAAGCACGTTCGTACAAACTTTTACCTCGACTCCACTCCTTCCCTCATTATGCGCAAATATAAGCTTATTTAGGTCACCTTTCTACTCAAAAATGCTATTTCCCAACCACTCCGCTCCCATCTTTGCTGCACTCAAACTATACGAGTGACCTTTTTCCTGTACAAAACTTTGTTGTACATCACTAGTATCCAGTCCCCTCAATTTTTAATTCAAGATTTCGCTGCTTAGCTCTCGAAATAGTGTCTCATAAAGCAATTTACGTTGTGTGCATTGAGCATTTTCTATGAAGAGACATCCGTGACCCAAAACATTGTCCTTTGAGCAATGCAACGTCGACTTCTGGTGGAATATCCTGATTGCAACAATGTTAACCTGATTCAATTCAGTACACGTTTTTTTATAAGAGAAAAGTTTATAAGAAACTGATGCTCAAATGGTCTTAAGAAAATCTTAAGAAAATCACGTGGCTCAATTTCCAAAATTAAATTCGCCTGAAATATCGAGGAAAAGATTCAGGTCTTGGTATGTTAATTTAGTACCAATACACAGCAAGAACAAAACATAATAGGATGCCAAATTAAAACCCTGTCGCCATGTTTAGCTCACGTTAACATGGCTGCAATGCAGGGATGTAGGAAGCATTATAAAAGTAGGGGGAATATGGATTGAGGAGCACCCTGGCCTGGCAGGGGCTTCTGGAAGTGAGATTTAGCATTTTTTCTGGGGGTAAAGCCAGTGGTGATTTCTAAAAATTTTAACAAGGGGAGCTCTAGGCACAACCACGCCCTTAGTTTGGGTGTGGCCAAGCTACAACCACGCCCATATTTTCAAAGATGGACACATGAGAATTTAGTTAAATACTGATATAGTATAATCACTAATAAGAAATGCCTCAATAACCGTATAGCAGTGCACAATTGATCATAGCACTTTTGAAGCAAGGCCAATAAACTCTGAAAAGCCAAGCCAATGCAAGAGTTTTAGGGAGGACTGAGCCCCCTAAAATGAGCAGAAATTTTAGCAAGGGGGCTCCGTCCCCTGAGCCCCCTAGAAATCATCCCTGGGTAAAGCATTTAATTAAACGTGATTAAAAGTAATAACAATTTGCATGTTGAAAAAGAATTAATATTGCGCCAGTTCCTAACTGTAAACCAGCTAGGGGGTCTGGGGGCGTGCTCCCCCGGGAGGTTTTGTAAAGTTGATCTTCTTAAATGACTAGAAATGTATATTTTTCTATTTCTTTGTGCATCTTCAAAGCTTTCCAGGAGGGCAACCAAGTTACATGCAAAGGGGACTTTGCCAGAAACTTTGAAAGTGGGGGCACATGCCCTCCGTCCCCCCCTAGTTTCTACGTTCATGCTTCAATGCCATCACTTCAAACAACTGAGAGAACGTAAAATCGAGAATACTAAATTAGTAGCTTGGCTTGAGATAAGACTAAAAATCACTGATCTCAATGAAAATTTCTTGATGGGAGTGAATTTTAAAGTAGATATTCAAGGCCCAGTAATTTTATGGTAAATGCCACACAATGACTTCTAGAAAGACGTATAATATGATATACAACGTCTACGTATTTTGCCTTCTCTTTGTCTGTTTACATGGTTTTAACCTGGTGCAATAGGAAGACACCTCATCATCGTACGATGCTCGTAACGCAAAGCATTGAAAGAGGCGCGCTTGCGGTCATGGTGGCTGGATTGAATCATTTGTAAACAAGTCTTAGACAAAAACTTTCATTTCCCCTGCATTGCATGCTCATTTGTTGTGTTCTTAGGGCTAGTTAACAGGTGCTGAAAATATTATCAAACTAAAAGATATGAGAGAAATAAAGATGTAGCGAAAGAGTGTCAATGGGGCATAAAAGCTGTGTTCGTTAATTTGCATCGTTCTTTAAATAGCTAAAGTGCGTAATTAAGCGTATTTTATCGCCTATTGTCAACAAGCACTTTAGAAATGATAGCATGCTTTCAATTTCACAAACAAATACCTATACAAACAATTACACTATTTCCTGTTTCGTCATAAAATATTGTGATAGGACACAGAACTGATTCCTGCATGAACGTGATCATCAGCTGACTACAATCCTGACCTTTGATTTTACATTTAGATCAAAGTCCATGAGATGTAAAGACAAATTCGACTCGACACTAGAAGGCAGCATTATGATTACATTTCTTGCTAAAGTTGTGTTACAAGAATCGTAAGTACCTAGATCTTTGGAGATATGGAAGAGCAAATGCAAAATGGTGTTGATTGTAATGGAGGGGTATCGAAAGAAATATCAGACAACATGAAAAGCAATGGTATGTCAAAGAAGAGCCTAGCAAACGGCATTTCAAGTTGCATTCCTGGAAAAAATCATAACCAACGGCGCTGGAGAATGGGATTATTCGATATCCTATTTGGAATATTCAAAATTCTTCTTTCTATTTTGGTATGGATGTTGTTAATATTCTACATCATCATACCACTTGCTCCTATCGTACTTTTGTTTGTGGCAGCCAAATACATTGAGAGATACGCCTTTTGTTACTTGACTGGAGCTGAAGCAGTCTCAGGCGGGGATAGCGTATGGATGTCTAATGGGCCTGAAAATCCAGGTATTATTTCATCCCTAATGACATTCAATGGTGAAGTTGGACTTGAACAGTTTCGCAAGAAGATATTTGCCACAATGATCCAGCGTAAAGCTGGGAATACACCCCATCCATACCGTCGCTCGACACGAAAAGTTTCCAAAACACTACTAAATTATTTTTGGACGGAGGAGGAAAATTTTGACATAAATGACCATTTGAAGCTTCATCCTTCGACGGTGAACTCAAAACTTGAGCTTCGTCACGTTGTTTCGGAGCTGTGTACTGTTCCGTTTCGAAAGGGGATTTCACAATGGGATTTGGTGATAATTCCCTGGATTCAAAATGGCGTACGAAAGACAGGAGTTGTATTTCGCGTTAACCATAGCTTGGCAGATGGTGGTGCTTTGGTAAACTTCCTAACGAATGTCTTGCCAGATCAAGAAGGAGAGCCGGTTAAAATAAAAAAGTTTTCTCAGAGTGGAAGGCTCTTTATGTATCTGAAGGGTACGTTGTACAGTCCATTCTTTGTTCTAAAAATGCTATTTCGTGCTGCAGACGCCACAGTGCTACATGGCGCGTCACTCACAGGCAAGAAGGCAGTCACTTGGTCGGAGCCAATGGACATAGAAATATTCAAAAAGATAAAGTCAAATACAAAAACAACTCTTAATGACGTGCTTGTCAGTTGCATGGCTGCGGCTATAAGGGAGTTTTTTGTCAAAAGAGATCTCAAGCCTCCAAATGATCTTAAAGTTTCCGTACCAATTGATTTGCGCAAAAATACAGTGTCTGATGCGGTGGAATTTGAGAATCGCTTTGCAGTTTTGCAAGTATCATTGCCAGTTGGAATTAGTGACCCACTGGAACAACTTTATGAATTGCAAAATAGGATGAATGCTCTAAAATCGTCAGGAGAGCCGTTTGCTGTTGGTCCAACCATGGAATTATTGCTAGACATTCTTCCTACTTGGATCATTTCCCCATTCTTTGACTTTATTGTGCAAAAATGTACAGGCGTATTTTCAAATGTTCCTGGACCACAGAATTCACTAACAATCGTTGGCCAAGAGCTGGAAAGTTTGACATTCTGGGCGCCTCCAAGAGGAAATTTAGGAATGACATTCTCCATCACTAGCTACAATGGCAAAGTTGTGATTGGAGTACAAAGCGACAAAGCCATTTTGGGTGACCCAGACAAAATTTGTAAAGAATTTCCTTCCCAGGTCCAACGTTTGATGAACCGATTGAATATGAACAAAGAATGAAAGAAAATTAAAGATCAAGTAAGAAATCATATAACTTATCTGCCAATAGACGTTTCTATGATGCATCTCATTAAACGGACCACTAAACCTGGAATTTTATGTATTGCGCCAATCGCAATGCAATGCAAAAACGTTTCCAGTGACTGCATCTACTTAGCCTCGTTTGCAGCTATGTTTGATTTGTTGTAGTGGTAGTTGCTTTATCGCAAAACTGTCATTAACGATCCAATTTTAGAAATAGTTAGTTCATTGAACAGTTGTCAGAGGCGTGCTGAAGTAGGGAGCACCCCCAAGGAAATACCCCAATTTTTTGCAACCTGTATTCTTTCGGCAGCAAATTCTTATCAGTGCATTTTTGGCGAACGCTTATCTTCTATGCATGAACTGTGAAGAAAACTGTACGATATAATGAAAGCAAGACCACCGTTCTTAGATGTTCCCTATTCAGGGTTCATACCCAATTCTTGAATCATAATTCCTTGCCTATTCCCTGACTTTTCCGTGACTTATAGCTAAAATCATCCACTTTTTCCCTGACCCCCATTTCACATATTTACAAAAATAGGTAAAGACAATGGAACCTAATAGATAGGTAATCTACATACGTCTGCTACAGCACTATGCAAATTGATAAATTTTACATTTACTGACAGTAAATGGAGCTACCACTTTGCACAAAGCCATGCATAAGTCAATGAAAATGATATGTGGACTAAAAAATTTGTTTTCCCTGACTTTGATAAAGTTTAAAGAGAGATTCCCTGGCTGTTCCAAGTTTTCCCCGAGTTTTTGTAAGAATGGCCTATTTTCCAGGTTCAGTATAAACCCTGCCTATTACATGCCCTTGACAGGTTTATTTATACTGTTTTTATGTGCAGCCGAGATGAAGTTCTGATCAAAGCCTCATAATTTTTTACATAGCTAGAAATATAATAATAATAATAATAATAATAAAGACATTTATAGAAATATAGTTATTTGTTCCCTTGTTAGAGAGTAGCACTTGATGTAATTTCAAGTGCTCACATAATTATGAATTTCTGTACCCTTTTAGAAAAAAATAAATCTTTCTGAAGTTAAGTACATAATTTTCAGTTATTTATTGCGTTGCTCTTAGTAATAGCCTAATCTGACTGGAAGTAGCTTATTTTGTGGGAGTTTTCGAGATGAAGTCACCTTAGAGAACGAAGTGTTCCCTGGTTCATAGATTGTGGGGAAATTGTTACACTCACTCTTTGGAGAGCCGTCAGCTTGAAGAGAAAATGGAAAATTTTGCCACCATGATAGATTTGCTTCCCTTCCAAGTTTAACTCGGTTTTCTTTGTGAAATACTCCTGAGTCCGGAATAGACACCTCGCCTTGCTTATTAATTTTGTGAAAAAATCCACCCAGGGCATTCTTATTCCAGATCCCCTGTTTATCATTTTTGAGCCTGTAATTCAATGTAGAACTACGTAACGTGAAAATGCGAGTTTTTCACTTTGTTTACAGTTGAAACTTCTAATAAACCCATCTATACCTATTGATGCAAGGTTGCCAAGTCTGACGGTTTGGCAGTGAGACTCACGGATATTCACCTCTTCTCACAGACTCACGATGGGAGTTACTTTTCTCACAGATTTGTTCCTGGATCTCACTCTTGTGTGGTCTTTGGTCTTTTTTGTCGTCTTTCTTACAAAGAGTACACCTTTTTGTGGTCTTGTTTACAAACGAGTACACATTGTTATGACTGTTTATTCTTACGTTTAAAAGCCTGTTCTCTGGAATGCTTTATATGTGAAATAAGCAGGTGTTTAGGCATTCTGAATTGTCTAGTTTGAAGCCATTCGAATATTCCAGGTCTACTGAAATTCCGAGTCCTTCTGCCTTCATCCCTGGACCTCAGTTCTATTGCTCACTAGCTGAGCTCATGAGATCTCAGAGGTATTGTTGTTTAAAACTTGGCAACCTTGTGGTGATTAGATAAATATTCCATTCACCTCAATTATTCCAGCCCTCCTCCGGGAAATTTCCAACCACCTTAGGTTTTCAGGAAATTTCCAACCACCTCTACTGTTCCAAAACCCCCGTTTATTCGGGACTCAAGAGTATATTTTGCTGAAGATGGGTTCTGTAATAACGTAAGATGGTGTGTGGAGCACAGGACTGTACGTGATGGTTGTGTACAGTGGTGTGCTGGATAAGGAGTGCTGTTGGGTACTTGTTTCTAAGAGAACTATTTTTAAGTAACAACCAATGTGACATGGCTTTTTTAGCATATTGCGTGTCCCTATTTTTAGGTCTGAGTTGATATTATTAAGGCACTATATTTTCCAATCATGAAAGATAACCTTATTTTACGCCACTGGAACAGTGCTGGAATTATCAAGCATGCAATTTTGTATGAGTTGGGCACAGTTCTGCGATACACCTGAGTGTAGCTCTTAGAGATATTTTTTGGTCTAGCAACTCAATCGTTATACAATAATAGTTCTTTAGTCATATTTCTACTTTATAGCAGGCTATAACACAACATGATGGAAGTTTACTTTTAATGATTCATGAAAATGTGTGCAGGCTTTTTCATGTTAGTATAGTATTTATCTCTAATAGCAAAAGTATAGTTTCATAAATACGTAATTTACTTAAAAATAGAACATGTTGCTAGAAATAGATACATAAAATTAAATGTTGAAAATTAATAAGAAAATTTCCTTTAAGTAGAAAATAGCTGAAATATAATACTTCTATGAATTTTTGTTTAAAATATTACGCACTTAAGAACGAAACTTTCTTTTTTCTGCTGTATTTTGATAAAGCTGCTAATTCTTTCAGTTCAGTGCACACTTCACAAGAAGGCTTTTGATTAGCAAAGCAAAGTTTGCAGCTGCATTCTTTTCAAATTTTGACAACAGTAATTTCATGTTTCAGAATATAT